>JACEIK010002128.1:113244-193047 GCA_018107945.1 Datura stramonium | reverse complement strand
CATAGCCTCTCCCCTGACCAAGTTAACTAAGAAGAAGGTGAAATTCTAGTGGTCAGACGAGTGTGAGAAGAGTTTCCAGGAGTTGAATGCTCAACTCACTACCGCTCCAGTGTTAACCTTGTGGGAAGGATTAGATGGGTTAGTTGTGTATTATGATGTCTCCAGAGTTGGACTTGGTTGCGTTGTGATGCAACGGGGCAAAGTGATAGCCTATGCCTCCAAACAGCTCAAAGTCCATGAGAAGAATTATCCAACCACCAACTTGGAGTTGGCAGCGGTGGTATTCGCGTTAAAAATATAGAGACACTACTTGTACGGGGCTCACGTGATGTGTTCATAGATCACAAGAGCCTTCAGTATGTGTTCAGCCAAAAGAAATTAAACCCGCGTCAGAGACGGTGGTTGGAACTGCTAAAGAATTATGACATGAGTGTGTTGTATCACCCAGGTAAGGCCAATGTGGTGGCTAACGCCCTAAGCAGGCGGTCTATGGAAAGTGTAGCTCACGTTGAGGAAGGAAAGAGAGAGCTAGCGAAAGAAGTTCACAGGCAAACCCAGTTAGGGGCGTGGTAATGCAAAGCGGGTCGAATTCATCCTTGGTAGTAGAAGTTAAGTTCAGACAAAATGAAGATCCAGTTCTACTTAAACTTAAAGAAGCAGTCCTCAGAAAGGAGGTTGAGGCTTTCTCCCAAGGGGTAGATGGGGTGCTTAGTTACCAGGAAGATTGTGCGTGCCGGATGTTGGTGAGTTGAGAGAGCAGATACTGGCTGAGGCACAGAGCTCGAGATACACCATTCACCCCGCTTCTACCAAAATGTACCATGATTTGCGGGATATTTACTAGTGGAATGGAATGAAGAAAGACATTGCTGAATTTGTAGCTAAGTGCCCAAAGTGCCAGCAGGTCAAGGTAGAACACCAGAGACAAGGAGGTGTGACCTAGGATATCAGCATACCCACCTGAAAGTGGGAATAAGTAAATATGGACTTCATTACGGGTCTACCTCAGACTCGTCGATAGCATGACTCAATTTGGGTAATAGTAGACTGAATGACTAAGTCAGCATATTTCCTCATAGTCAAAACCATAGATTCAACTGAGGATTATGCTAAACTTTATATTCGGGAGCTGGTTAGACTTCATGGGATGTGATTGGGTATTATTTCAAATAGGGGTACCCAGTTCACCTCCCATTTCTGGAAGTCTTTTTAGAAAGGACTTGGCACTCAAGTCAAGCGCAGTACATCTTTTCACCGGCATACAGATGGGCAAGCTAAGCGGACTATTCAGAACCTAGAAGATATGCTAAGAGCGTGCACGATCGATTTTAAGGGTAATTGGGATGACCACTTTCCTCTTATTGAGTTTGCGTACAACAACAGCTACCATTCTAGCATCCAGATGGCTCCATTTGAAGCATTGTATGGTAGAAGATGTAGATCTCCTATAGGGTGGTTTGAAATTGGCCACCTTGATAGAGCCATACTTGGTTCATGAGGCAATGCAGAAAGTTCAGCTCATCCGAGAGAGGTTGAAAACAGCTCAGAGCTGCAAGAAAACTTATGCCGATGTGCGGAGAAGAGAGTTGGAGTTTGCAGCTGATGACTGGGTGTACCTGAAAATCTCACCCATGAAAGGGGTGATGAGGTTTGGAAAGAAAGGGAAGCTCAGTCCGAGGTATGTGGGACCTTATAGAATTTTAAGGCGTATCGGCAAGGTCGCCTATGTGCTAGAGTTACCTTTAAAACAAGAAGCTGTGCATCCAATTTTCCATGTGTCACTTTTGAAGAAGTGCATCGGAGATCCAACCTCAGTTGTGCTATTGGACAATGTAAGGATAAAAGATAGTCTCTCATATGAGGAAGTACAAGTCCAGATCCTTGACCGTCAGGTGCGTAAGCTGAGGAACAAGGAAATAGTTTCAATCAAAGTCTTATGGAGAAATCAGCAGGTTGAGGGAGCTACATAGGAGGCTGAAGCAGATATGATGGCCAAATACCCGCACTTGTTCTCTACAAGCTCCAGTGTAGCTTGACATATTAGCTATGACCCTAGAACTCAGTTTAGTTTTCATGACTCAGTTCAGATGTTCAAGTCTCTTTTATGTTTTTGAATGTATGTATGATAAGTAAACTATGTTCAGATATGTATTTTGAAATAGAGATAGTCATTCCGACAGTTTGGAGTTAAATGAGCAGTATTGAAGGTTTTGATTGTTATTTTATGATTCCTGTGTGTTTTCTAACATTCAAGGACGAATGTTTACAAGGGGGAGATATTGTAACACCTCAAAAACTCAAAATCGAATTCCGGAGTATAAAGCAAGAAATTTGAAAAACTGCAGAAATATTGCAAGACGGCCCACCTGACGAGTCTTCAAGTAACTTACGACTCGTTAGGTGAGCCGTGAGGAGAAGGCTGATAAATGTAAAGGAGGAAGGCAGTGTACCTAACGAGGGACGTCACGAGTCGTGGTCACTGACCATGACCCGTTAAGTCACTCGTGGTCAGGCCTGAGTTGGGAATTTTTTAGTTGACCAGTGTACTCGATGAGTGGGCGAAACGAGTGTTCACCTCTGGCAACGACTTGTTAAGTAGCTCGTTATGAGACTTAGCATAAAATCTCCAAAATTAGTCAGTGTGGTCCACAACTGGTGACCATGATTCACGGTCATAGATAAGGACTCATCGGGTCCCTCTTGGTGATCTACTAAGGATCCCAGGCAGTGTACCTGACGGGAGTGACCACGAGTCGTCGTCAGTCACCACGACTTGTTAGGTTACCCGTTAGGGGCACCTGACAGTTTTTCCCAACAAACTTCTAAGGACTATTTAGTAAATTCCTATTCACCTAAGCTTTAAAATACGTAGTTTTGGGCCTAATTTCAGACTTATTAGAGGGTTTGGACGGTTCTTCTCCTCATTCTCACATTAACCCTCAAAGAAACATCGTAGATTTCTCTCTTAGAGTATTTCAGAGCAAGGGCTAGGACTGGACTTATCTATTCGATTCTCAAGCAAACTCTCCAGGTTTCTTCACCAGGTAGGTGGGGTTTTAGCAAGGGGATTGTTCTTCCCTTGTGTCCCCAAAATCCTCCTCAATTTCTTCTATCAGTTTTAAGCCCTAATCTTTCGAATATGAAGAGTATTCATGTTTATTTTCAATTATTTCACTTAGAACAATGTTCATGTATATTGTTGATATGATACCCACAAATTCCTTATCAAATCGTCGGTGTTTATACAAAAAGTGAGTTTAAGCCCTAATTTTTCGAGTAATGATTTTTCTTGTTAAATTCCCTCTAGTGAATAAAGAATGCTTTGTGCTGAATTCCTAGAATTTCTCGCTATACGTATATGTTGGGTAAATACCCCATAATCAAAAGACTTTAGTTCGTCGAATGGAGTTCCTATAATTCTTGAATATCTCTATATTATGAAATTCCTATACTGTTGGGATAAGTTCAATTCTCTATTAGATGCTAGTATCCTAGACCAATTAGAACTAGAATCTCTACAGAATCATATCAGTTTAGTCTCAGTTAGAATGCTATAATTCTCAGTGATATTCAGAAAATTGTCAACTGATCAGTTTGACTTCAGTCTTATTTCAAGGTGTCAGTGGTGCCTCTCAGTTATCAGAACCCGACTTAGATTTACAGTTGTTGGTCCACTAGGAGGTCATGACATTCTAGTATATAGCTCTGACCATCCCTAGGACCCCAGTTCAGTTACATTTTTTTCTTATATGGTCACGACGCTTCCACATAAGCAGCTCTGACCAGTCTAGAACCCAGTTTCAGAATCTGGTCCGATAAGACTCTCAGGGTATATGCAGTTATACATTCCTTACTAGTCTTGGACCCTAGTTTCGAGCTTTCAGCTTAGTAGTTCAGTTTAGGTTTTCCAGTGGGAGTAGAACTTAGCACCGAGCAGGTCAGGGTTCCAGCGCACCCAGGTTCCCAAAATGTATCGTAGGTTACAGTATTACACTGCCCGATTGTCCCCAGACTTTTGTGATCACTCAGTTCATGCCTTTATACCCTGGGAAGGTATATTGGGTCCTACCGGTGGGGTGTATACATCGGACTCCATATCTAGTTCACGTGGTTATATGTCGGTTACATACTTTCCCACTAGTCAGTCTAGTCCAATTACAGAATAAGCAGCTCAGTTCAGTTCAAGTCATCCGTTTAACTCAGTTCAGTACAATATCTCATCCTCAAGGTATCAAACTTAGGTCACGTCCTTGGCAATCAGATAGGGTCATCTTGACCATTTCAGATTATATTAGTAGTTCAGTTCAGCTTACCAGTTGGTCATTGCAGGTCATTTCAGCTCAAACTCTATTTTCACTTATGTGTCTCCCACTTATTTGTACATTCAAAGTACTGACGCATACTTTTATACTGTATCATTTCACGATACAGTTGCAGGTTCTCAGACCCAGCACCGTTAGTTGCCGCAGTTCAGATTCTTCATTGCAGTAGTTGAAGTGTGAGCACTCATCATCCGAGGGCACTATTTTCCTCCTTTTAGTCATGTATTAGTTTCAGTTAGACTTAGAGTTAGCTGGGGGCTTGTCCCAGCAACTCCTCTATTAGATGGCTTTCATACAGATATTATTTTCAGATTTATCAGTATTATTCTATTATTTGAACTTTATGTTTTCAGACTTGCTTCTCATGAATATTTTATGATATTATTTAAATGTTCCGATGTGCATGTTTACTCAGAATGCTAGTAAATGATAGACCAGGGGTTAACTTGGGGTAACTTGTGGCTTCAACTATCGTGTTATGCCCAGGGTGTAGGCTCGGGGCGTGACACTATCATGCCTCGTAACCTCCTATTTATAAAATGTGGTGAACAACACATTTATAAATAAGACTCTACTAGACACGGCTTGCAGACTCTCTAAGATACAACCTACTGTTATACCAACATTGGCACGCCCTACTTTGACAGGCATGACTGGCACCTAATGCCACATTGGGATCTGAGCTGACCTGGCTAGGCATATGCACCTTTTGTGCCTATCAGCGACTCAAAATCAAGAAAATAAATTGCTATATCTCGGTTGTAAATACAGCCTCGGGCCTACAAGGCCACGTAGCACCTGTAAAAGAGGACGACTAACCCAGCCAATATAACAATAAAAGGGATCAATGCGGGACGACAAGAGCACCATGCTATCTAGTTATGACAGAATGAAAAATAGGCAGTCATATAAACTCTACTACTGACAAGGCTGCTAATTGAAAGCTATACTAGGCCCCATACAGCCAACATACGGAGCTAAACATATATGGGCCCCATACGGCCAACACGGACATCTAATTGAATATTGTATTCTACAAGCCTCTAAGAATTAAAATAGTGGTCGGACAGGACCCTATCCTACCCAAATGCAATACCAATAAAAGACAGGTAACTTCTGCAACCTGGCAACCCCGAATGAAAGGAGCTGGCCAATCTACTTACTCTGAATAGTTGCTAAGATATTCCAAAATCTGTCTGCCTAAACCTGCAGGCAAGTATGCAGCGCCCCATAGTTGTACATTAGTAAAATATGTACTAAATAAATAAGGTGGCAATGAAAAGCTGAATAGAAGCTTATAAAGACTGCAAGTAAGTAGCAAGAAGGGGTAGAAGATAACCTGTAAGCTTTCTTATCCATAACCTGCATCTAGTAAATCACAACACATGTATGAGCTAAAGATGTATGACTATACATTCATAAGCTATAACTAGCAAGCAAGTACACAACAAGAACCTAACCTGGCCCCCATATGCCTTGAAGGTGCAAGCAATACAAAATATAACTACAGGGGCCCCCATAAGCCTTGGCAAGTACAATCCAATCTTTATACCGCTATCTAGTTTCTGATGATTCTACTTGTATAATAGCCAAGCTACTATTATACCCCAAGAATTCAAGAATCAAACCCGGAAGTGAATTGGAGAAAAACGTGAAAATGTTGTAGCAGTTGCAGAACGAGTCACTGAATGGCTCGTGAGGAGACCCCACGAGTCGTCAGGTGCCTCGTGTAAAGGCTTGGAAAGATGAGGGACTCGAGGTCCCTACGGATGATGTAACGACTCTTGGTCAGATACCACGAGTCATCATGCCAGTCGTGGGGTGGTTTTAGAGGAAGATCAAAAAATTGATCCAATGCACTTAACGGGGAGTGGCAACGAATCGTGGCCGCTGGGGACGAGTCTTCATGTCACTCATTAGGAGCCCCGGCAGACTATTTACCTAGTGAACCTGATAAGCAAACCAATGGATCGTGAGCCTTGGCAACGAGTTGTCGGGTCGTCCGTAGGACCCCCTGATTATTATTTTCAGCGATTTCAGCAAGGGCTTTTCCGTAATTTCTAAGTTCTTAGGGCCTATACTATGCCGTTTTAAGCTCGTAATAGAGGGTTTTTAGCAGAGAAAAACCCATTTTAGGCCATTAATTTCATGCATGCTAGGTTGGGGTTTGAGGAGAAGAATCAAGGTGAATTCTCAAGGTTTCCATTTGGAATCTCAACAGGGAAATTAGGAAGAGTTAGTATTCTTCAATACCAGGTATGTAAGGCTATGAGTGGGTGCTTCCTTCTACACCCATGCCAATTCCCTAGCAATTTGTGATTGGTTTGTGATGATCAAGTATGGGTTTTAATTCAATTGCATGATTCTTACATCTATACTCATGGGTATGATTAAATTGGGCTGATATTGGTGATTTACTGAGCTTGGGCAGATTCTAACTTAATTTCTTTTACAAAATTGTTTTTCTAAAAATTGAATCTCAAATGCCCATGTGTGGATAGTTCATAACAAAATGTTGTGATGAAGGAGTAGATGATGAAAGACATGTTTCCAACCTTACCCATGATTTTGATGATGTTCTCAGAGAAGATTAAATAGACCCAAGTATGGTAGAGCTTTAGCTTATGCCTAAATGATGATTTGAAATTGTGATTTTCCCTGACATGAGCTTACCACATGGTTGAGATGAAATTTTCCTTTACCCTTATTATGAATTCTAGCTTGTGGTATGTTTCAAAGTAAAGCCTTCTCTATGCATAAATCCTTAGTTGTTATGCATGTTATTGTCGAGCTTTGTAAAGGACAATATTAAGTTTCATTTCACATTATGTTGAGTCTAAACATGATTTCATTGTAAGCTTTGTCGAAAAGACATTGTTGAGCTTCATATTTATATGATGTCTAGTGTATGAATGATTTCATAACGAGCTTTGTCAATAGACAATGTTGTACTTCATTTCATACGATGTTGATTTTATGCATGATTTCATGTTGAGCTTTGTAACTAGATGATGTTGAGCTTCGTATTTATACGATGTTGAGCTTCGTATTTATACGATGTTGAGCATTGCATATTCTAGGAGAAGAGTCTAGCACTGAGCGGGCTAAGGGTCGATAACCCTACGCCTCAGAACTACGCGCCAACGTAGGTTGATTCTATTATATTATTAGGACCTCCCTTGTGAGCTATCCCCGGCCTGAATGGACCCTTTCAGCTTGATATCGATATCATGGTAGCGTCCCTAGCCCTGACAAGGTTTTGGACAGCTCTGCCCACTTGAGTGTAATAGTCAGGACCACGTAGGTTCTATCGTGGTATGTTAGTTAAGTGACGAGTCTCCCATTGTCTATATCATTCAAATATGCATATCCAGTACTCATGATAATTATCCTATGCATGCATGTTCAGGAAGCAAGTTTCAACTCATTTTTTAGATTTTGATATAAATTTTATGTTTATTCTTTGAGTAATTTGAGTCAGTTATGAGGTTCTGAAGCCATGCATGAACTCGTTATGATAAGAGTATGATTCCATAATGAATGCATATAGCCTTCTACTTTACTTACTCTTGAAATCTTGTTATATGTATGAATTGTTTTAAGTGGTTTATGTTATCAAAGTGGTTTTACTTACTTTGCATACTCGATATATTCCACGTGTTGACCGCATACTTTCTATGCTGCATCGTTTCATGATGGAGTATCCGGTTCTTAGGTCCAGCCCCGTTCATAGTCGCTTATCAGAGATAGTACCTGCTTGGTTGGTGAGTCCTCATCTTTCGAGGACTAAATTTTCAGTTATCTTGGTTGTATTTTTAGTTTAAGTATTGCTGAGCTAGTTGGGGGCGTTGTCCCATCAGCTCATCTAGATTAGAGGCTTATCAGACTTAGGCATGTATTCAACTTTAGATGTTCTTTCTGTTGTTATGTCAAGTTAGATTTCCACTGAGTTTATGATTATGTTTCTTCATGTTTATTTAATGAGTTAGTGAATTCTTATGCCATGGGTTGACTTGGAGTCTCTCGGGGTCCCTTGTCCCGTGTCTACGATCTGGGTCTATGCTCGGATCGTGACAAACTTGGTTGGTGAGTCCTCATCTTTCGAGGACTAGATTTTCAGCTATCTTGGTTGTATTTTCGGTTTCAGTATTGCTGAGCTAGTTGGGGGCATTTTCCCATCAGCTCATCCAGATTAGAGGCTTATTAGACTTAGGCATGTATTCATCTTCAGACGTTCTTTCTGTTGTTATGTCAAGTTAGATTTCCACTGAGTTTATGATTATGTTTCTTCATGTTTATTGAATGAGTTAGTGAATGCTTATTCCATTGGTTGTCTTGGGGTCTCTCGGGGTCCCTTGTCCCGTGTCTATGATCTGGGTCTACTCTCGGGTCGTGACAAACTTGGTATCAGAGCCATAGGTTTGTAGTGTCCTAGGGAGTCCGAAGCCGCGTTAAGTAGAGTATTTTTCAGGAGTGTGAAGCGTGCCACACATATGGCAAGGAGGCTAAAAGACATTCTAGGAAATGTTCCCATCTTTCATGATCTATGTCGTGCGGTGAAGAGTCTTTCTATCCTTCAAATTCATGCTATTCGCAATTGTAGAATCATGGATCCTTGAAGGATGAATGGGAGGAGGAATGGAGACAGTGAAGGCCATGAGGATGGCATGGGTCGTGGGCATCAGCAGGTCCCACCGATTTAGGAGCCTCAGGCACCGGAGCCAGCCTCCCACATCGAGTTTCATGCCTCTATCCAGATTCTGGCACAGGCTTGGGCCGCTCAGGTAAATCAATAGGCTATTGTGCATGTTCTGCAGAATGGCAGTGCATTGGTGGCTCGAGTCAGGGACTTCTTAAGGATGAAGCCAGAGTTTCTTGGGTCCAAGGTAGACAAGGAACCGCATGAGTTCGTGGATGAGGTTATAAAGATCACCTAGATTATGGGGGTGATCAGTGTAGAGTGCGCAGAGTTGGCCTCCTACCAGTTGAAGGGGGTCGCGCATATTTGGTTCTGCCAGTGGAAAGACAGCAGGGTAGCTGGTGTAGGTCCGGTCACTTATGAAGAGTTCCATGTTGCATTCTTGGATTGGTCTTCCCTCGGGAGATGAGGGAGCTAAAGGAGGCTAAGTTTGTAAATCTAAAGTAAGGGAGGATGGAGGTACTAGAGTATTCCCTTGAGTTCACCCGCCTATCGAAGTATGCTCCTGAGTTAGTGGCTGACCAGAGGGCGCATGTGAGTAGGTTTGTGCATGGGATAACAGGTTAGTTGGCTAAGGAATGCAGTATTGCTATGCTCCATCAGGATATGGACTTCCCTCGGATGGTGTTGTACGCCCAGTAGATGGAGGCGACACATTTGAGAGAGAGAGAGAGAGGCCAAGAGGGCTAGGACTAAGGGCCACAGATTCTCCCAGCAGAGGTCCGACAGTGGGCAGCATCAACAGATCCACCAGAGATCATCCGCCCAGCTTCATCAGCCTTGAGTGTGCCATCTCAGACCAGGAATGATCAGAGAGGGGGAGCATCAGGCCCGTAGATTCAGGTGTTCCAGCTTGTCGCAAATGTGGCCGAGGGCATATAGGCCAGTGCTTGGTAGGTTCGGGTGCGTGTTTCGGGCGCGGGCAACCCGAACATATGCTTAGAGATTGTCCAGCAATGAGATAGGAGCAGGTTGGGGGCCATGGCCCAGCTTCTAGCTCAGCAGCCCCAACCCCTCGCTGAGCATATCAGGGGGCATCTATCAGTGCAGCTGGCGGTTAGCACTAGAACAAATTCTATTCCCTAGCATCCCGTTAGGAGCAGTAGGTCTCCTCGGATGTGGTTACTAGTATGTTACGAGTCTTCCATGTTGATGTTTATTCATTGTTAGATCCAGGGGCCACCTAGTCCTTTGTGACACCTTATGCAGCTAGTAGCTTCGGAGTCAGTCCCGATGTCTTGTCAGAATCCTTCTCGGTTTCTATTGCAGTAGGTGACTCAGTTATAGCTAGACGAGTGTATAGAAATTGCCCGGTCTAGGTCCTCCATAAGGTCACCTCAATAGATCTGATAGAGTTAGTCATGGCCTATTTTGATGTTATTCTCAGCATGGATTGGTTGTATGCTTGTTATTCTTCCATTAATTGCAGGACCCAGTTAGTAGAGATCAGATTCCCGGGTGAGCCAGTCTTAGAATGGAAGGGTAGTTCAAATGTACCTGCAGGTCAATTCGTTTCCTACCTCAAGGCCAAGAAGATGATTTCCAAGGGTTGCATGTATCATTTGGTTAGGGTCAAGGATGTTGAGTCCGAGACCCCGACTATCCAGTCAGTTCCAGTAGTACGTGAGTATCCAGAGGTCTTTCAAGATGTTTTTCCAGGAATTCCTCCCGAGCGAGAGATGGACTTCGGTATTGACCTCGTTCCCGATACGCAGCCTATATCTATTCCTCCCTACAGGATGGCTCCAGCAGAGCTAAAAGAGTTAAAGGATCATTTGAAGGATTTTCAAGATAAGGGTTTCATTAGACCGAGCCAATCTCCATGGGGTGAACCAGTATTATTTGTTCGGAAGAAAGATGGTTCCCTTCGTATGTGCATTGATTATCGACAGTTGAAGAAAGTTACTGTCAAGAATAGGTATCCCTTACCCAGGATCGATTATTGTTCGATCAGTTTTAGGGTGCTAAGTGTTTCTCGAAGATAGATCTCAGATCTGGGTATCATTAGCTCAGAGTTCGAGAGAGTGATATCCCAAAGACGACATTCAGAACACAGTATGGTCATTACGAGTTTGTAGTTATGTCTTTTGGACTAACGAATCTCCTGCAGCTTTTATGGACCTGATGAATAGAGTGTTCAAGCCATATTTGGACATGTTCGTGATCGTGTTCATTGATGACATCTTGGTATACTCTCGGAGCAAGGAGGAGAATGCCGCTCACTTGAGAGTAGTGCTCCAGACCCTCAAGGACCGCCAATTGTATGCAAAGTTTTGCAAGTGTGAGTTTTGGTTGGACTCCGTGGCATTCTTGGGCGATGTGGTCTCCAGCGAAGGCATAAAAGTAAACTCGCAGAAAATTAAGGCGGTGAAGAATTGGCCCAGATCAGTGAATCCTTCGGATATTCGGAATTTCTTAGGCTTAGCTGCCTACTATCGGAGGTTTGTGGAGGGTTTCTCATCCATTGCAGCGCCTTTGACTAAGTTTACTCAGAAGAAGGTGAAGTTTCAATAGTCAGAGGCTTGTAAGAAAAGCTTCCAAGAGTTGAAGGCTCGACTTACTTCGGCACCAGTGTTGACCCTACCCGAGGATAATAATGGTTTTGTGGTGCATTGTGATTCTTCTAGAGTTGGACTTGGGTGTGTGTTGATGCAGCATGAGAGGGTGATATCTTATGCCTCTCGACAACTGAAGGTGCATGAAAAGAATTACCCGACCCACGATCTGGAATTGGCCGCGATGGTGTTCTCATTGAAGATATGGCAGCATTACTTGTATGGGGTCCACATGGATGTATTTACGAATCACAAGAGCTTGCAATATGTGTTCGCATAGAAGGATCTAAATCTTTGGAAAAGGAGGTGGTTGGAGTTACTTAAGGATTATGACATGTGTGTCTTTTACCACCTGGGCAAGGCTAATGTGGTTGTGGATGCACTTAGTAGGCTCTCAATGGAGAGTGTGTCCCATGTGGATGAAGGAAAGAAGGAGTTGGTGAAAGATGTCCACCTGGCTTGCAAGGGTGGGAGTTGGATTGATCAATTCGACCAATGGTGGTGTTGTTGTGCATAACGGGTTGGAATCGTCCTTGGTAGTTGATGTTAAATCCAGGCAAGATGAGGATCCAATATTGTGGAATCTAAAGGAGGCAGTGCGGAGTAAGAAAGTGGAGTTTTTCTCCCAAGGGGGAGATGGCGTGCTACGATACCAGGGTCAACTATGTGTTCCGGACGTTGATAATTTGAGTGTTCGAATGTTGCATGAGGCACATGGTACCAGATATTCTGTTCATCCAGGATCAATGAAAATGTATCGGGATTTATGAGAAATCTATTGGTGGGATGGTATGAAGAAGGATATTGCGGAGTTCGTAGCAAAACGTCCAAATTGTCAGCAAGTGAAGCTCGAGCATCAAAGACTTGGAGATGTACTTCAGGATATTGCCATCCCCACTTGGAAGTGGGAAGAAATCAATATGGACTTCATTACAGGTCTACCTCGTACTCACCGGCAATACGAATCCATTTAGGTTGTGGTGGATACGTCGACCAAGGTTGCACACTTCCTACCGGTCAAGACCACAGATTCATCAGACAATTATGCTAATTTTTATATTCAGGAGTTGGTTCGGCTTCATGGAGTGCCCTTGTCTATTATTTTGGACCGAGGTACTCAGTTTACTTCTCAATTCTGGCATTTTTTTCTAAAGGGGCTCGGGACTCAGGTTAAGCTAAGCACGACTTTTCATCCTCAAACGGACCGCCAAGCAGAACGAACCATTCAGACTCTTGATTATATGTTGAGGGCATGTGTTATGGATTTCAAAGGTAGTTGGGATGATCATTTCCCCTTGATCGAGTTTTCTTATAATAATAGCTACCACTCTAGTATCCAGATGGCACCGTTCGAGGCCCTCTACGGGCGAAGGTGCAGATCTCCCATCGGATGGTTCGAGGTTGGTTAGGCAGCTATGGTAGGACCAGATTTGGTTCATGAGGCGATGATGAAGGTTCAGTT
Source organism: Datura stramonium (assembly GCA_018107945.1). Lineage (NCBI taxonomy): Eukaryota > Viridiplantae > Streptophyta > Magnoliopsida > Solanales > Solanaceae > Datura > Datura stramonium. The sequence continues at coordinate 180,009 of JACEIK010002128.1, read as the reverse complement.
GATAAGGGACTGGTTGAAAACCACTCAGAGTCATCAGAAATCGTATGCTGATGTGAGGAGAAGAAAATGGAGTTTGGTGTAGACGACTGGGAGTTTCTAAAGGTATCTCCCATGAAAGGAGTCATGCGGTTCGGAAAGAAAGTTAAACTCAATCCCCGCTGTGTAGGCCCCTACTGGGTTGTAAGAAGATTTGGTAGGGTGGCATATGAGTTGGACTTGCCTTCAGAATTGGCTTCAGTTCATCCCGTGTTCCATGTATCACTTTTGAAGAAGTGCGTGGGTGATCCGGCCTTAGTAGTTCCGGTAGAAAGCATTGGTGTGAAAGAAAACCTCAGTTACGAAGAAATTTCGGTTGAAATTTTGGATCGACAAGTTTGAAGGCTGAGGAACAAAGAGGTAGCTTAAGTTAAGGTTTTATGGAGGAATCAGCATGTTGAAGGAGCTACGTGGGAGGCTGAAGAGGACATGATGACTAGATACCCACAATTGTTCCCTACCGGCTCAATTCCGACTTGAGGTATCAGTTTTTGCCCTAATCCACTAATCAGTTTCCATGTTCAGTTCATGTGCGCAAGTTTGAATTATGTTATGATAAAAGTATGTGATGCCTGAATTTAGTTCAGCTATGTGGTTCTTTTCGGAGGTAGTCATTCTGTGAAATTTCGGTTAAAATAATCAGTATTGGAGTATGATAATTGCTTGTTTCTGTTTCCTGCTTGTTTCTAACATTCGAGGAAGAATGTTCCCAAGGGGGAGATATTGTTATACCCCAAGAATTCAAGAATCGGACCCGAAAGTGAATCAGTGAAAAATGGGAAAATGTTGCAGCAGTTGCAGAACGAGTCACCGGACAGCTCATGAGGAGACCCCAAGAGTCGTCGGGTGACTCGTGGGAAGGCCTAGAAGGATGAGGGACTCGAGTTCCCCACGGGAGATGTAACGACTCGTGGTCAGACACCACGAGTCGTCATATCAGTCATGGGGTGGTTCTAGAGGAAGATTGGAAAATTGATCCAGTGCACTTGACGGGGAGTTGCAATGAGTTGTGGCCGCTGGGGATGAGTCATCATGTCACTCGTTATGAGCCTCGGTAGACCATTTACCCAGTGAACCTAACGAGTGAACCAACGGATCGTGAGCCTTGACGACGAGTCATCGGGTCGTCTGTTAGGACCCCCTGACAGTTATTTTCAGCGATTTTAGTAAGGGCTTTTCCGTAATTCCTAAGTTCTAAGGTCCTATACTACGTCGTTTTAAGCTCGTAATAGAGGGTTTCAAGGAGAGAAAACCCCATCTTAAGACATTACTTTCATGCATGCAAGGTTGGGGATTTGAGGAGAAGAATCAAGGTGAATTCTCAAGGTTTCCAATTGGAATCTCAGCTGGGCAATTAGGAAGAGTTCAGATTCTTCAATCCCAAGTATGTAAGGCTATGAGTGGATGCTTCCTTCTACACCCATGCCCATTCCCTAGCAATTTATGATTGGATTGTGATGATCAAGTATGGGTTTTCATTCAATTGCATGATTCTTACATCTCTACTCATGGGTATGATTATATTGAGCTGATATTGGTGATTTACTGAGCTTGGGCGGATTCTAACTTAATTTCTTTTACAAAATTGTTTTTCTAAAAATTGAATCTAAAACGCCCATGTGTGGATAGTTCATAAAAGAATGTGGTGATGATGGACTATATGATGAAAGGCATATTTCCAACCTGATCCATGATTTTGATGATGTTTTAAAAGAAGATTAAATAGACCCATGTATGGTAGAGCTTTGGATTATTCCCAAATGATGATTTCAAATTGTGATTTTCCTCGACATGAGCTCACCACATGGTTGAGATGAAATTTTCCTTTACCCTTATTATGAATTCTAGCTTGTGGTATGTTTCAAAGTAAAGCCTTCTCTATGCGTAATTCCTCAATTGTTATGCATGTTATTGTCAAGCTTTGTCAAGGACAATGTTAAGCTTCATGTCACATGATGTTGAGTCTAAACATGATTTAATTCTAATCTTTGTCGAAAAGACATTGTTGAGCTTCATATTTATATGATATCTAGTGTATGCATGATTTCATAATGACCTTTGTCAGTAGACAATGTTGGACTTCATTTCAGAACTACGCGCCAACGTAGGTTGATTCTATTATATTATTAGGACCTCCCTTGTGAGTTATCCCCAGCCCGAATGGCCCCTTTCAGCTCTATATCGATATCATGGTAGCGTCCCTAGCCCTGGAAAGGTTTTTGATGGCTCTGCCCACTTGAGTATATTAGTCGAGACCACGTAAGCTCTATCGTGGTATGTCGGTTAAGTGACAAGTCTCCCACTGTCTATATCATTCTAATGTGCATATCCATTTCACATGAAAATTATCTTATGCATGCATGTTCAGGAATCAAGGTTTGACTCATTGTTGATCTTTTGATATAAATGTTATGTTTTATCTTTGAGTCATTCGAGTCAGTTATGAGGTTCAGAAGCCATGCATGAACTCGTTATGATAAGAGTATGATTCCAGAATGAATGCATGTAGCCTTCTACTTTACATACTCTTAAAAGCTTGTTATACGTATGAATGGTTTTAAGTTATTTATGCTATCAAAGCGGTTTTACTTACCTTGCATACTCGAAACATTTCACATACTGACCGCATACCTTCTATGTTGCATCGTCTCATGATACAGGATATGGTTCTCAGGTCCATCCCCGTTAATAGTCGCTTATCAGAGACAGTACCTGCGTGGTTAGTGAGTCCTCTTCTTTCGAGGACTAGATTTTCAGTTATCTTGGTTGTATTTTCAGTTTCAGTATTGTTGAGCTAGTTGGGGGCTTTTTCCTATCAGCTCATCCATATTAGAGGCTTATCATACTTAGGCATGTATTCAGCTTGAGACGTTCTTTCTGTTATTATGTCAAGTGAGATTTCCACTGAGTTTATGATTATGTTAATTCATGTTTATTGAATGAGTTAGTGAATGCTTATGCCATGGGTTGACTTGGGGTCTCTCGGGGTCCCTTGTCCCGTGTCTATGATCCGGGTCTACTCTCGGGTCGTGATACCTACCTGGCTTCTGGGTCCGCATCTGAGCTCTCTGGACTCCTGTAACTATTTCTAAGCTCGTTGGGCTCCTTCAACTGCCCCCTAAGCACACAAGGCTCACCGGAGGATCAGTGATACCTATTTTGCATAAAAGTAAAAGCCCATTCGTGGATAGACTATAATATGGCCCTTTGTCCTGAATATAGTTCATTGGGACATCATATAGCTCCTTTGAGCATCAACATATAACTCCTCTGAGCAACATCATATAGTTTCTCTGAGCAATCAATAGCACCGTAGGCGATGACACAGTTAGCAACCCTGAAGTTGGTCAATAGAAGGCTATCCTAGGTGGGGTCAATCCCAACCAATATACTACATTTAGTCTCTATCTAGCCACTCAAAAGGCATATCAGGCTCTTAAGGTCTAACGCAACTGCTACTCGCCCCTAGAATATTCTGTATATTGCAAACAAGCACACCTCATGTTCTACATTTGATTAGAGGATCCTCGTAGTGATCATAATCTCTAATGGCCTAGACAGGTTAGGGCGAGATCTGGAGTGGCCTAAACGATACTTTTAATATCATTCTAGGAAAATGATAAATCATAAGTGAATCGTAAGGTCGCGAACGACCAACTATTTAGTTCCTTTGCTTAGAACAACTGTGGGGCTGCTACTAATCGGACATGCTCCTGAGCAGTCAACCCCTAACCTTCCACAGGCAGCTTATTATAATTCTTAGCCAGAAGATAATACTATACTACTATGGTTCTAGTCCCTTAGACATTAACTTGGTCTAGTTAGATTTCATATGGCTCCTCTGGGAAATTCATAGCCACATAGGCAGGTTTATCTGGACCTACTCACTCACGGCAACCTGCATCTGAGTATCTATACTAGCAGGCTTGGGTGTTGGCCCCGCATCTAACTATTAAAAAGGTCCCCTCCTTAGGGTACCGATAGGTCTATCTGACTTGTACAACTAGGATAACTTCCTGGGAGACTTGTATGACAAGCACTAAATCAACTGAAGCTAACAGTCACTGACAGTAGCCGACTTGTATGACAAGCACTAAGTCAACTGAAGCTAACAGTCACTGACAGTAGCCAACTATATGAAAGGCTGTCACTCAATTCACTAGGCAACTCTTCCGCTGACTCTAGGGTAAGACCATCCTATCCAAATTTTAGCCCTGGAGGCATCATTGTACACCAACTTCCTCTGTGCGAGCTTCACTAACAATATAGGTTCTAATCTGAGAGTTATAGTGCCCGACTACGGTCAATGCTATCCAATGTCACAACTCAGACGTACACCCGATCATAGGCACGGGACAAGAGACCCCGAGAGACCCCAAGTCGACCAATGGCACATGCATACAACTAATATCATCATATAAGCGGAATGATAATCATAAAAAAAAACATAGCAAAAATATAATTATAGCATAATATCAGAAAATACTGGACATATACATAGCTGAATACTACATACTTTTCTAAAAGCCTCTAATACATAAGATGGGTTGATGGGACAACATCCCCAACTAACCCGACCAATATTGAAACATAAATAACATGAAAGTCTATCAAACGGCCCTTGGAACATGAGAAATCACCAATAAGCTAAAATCGTAGGCTGAGATGGACTAAGGGTGAGTATGAGCTTGAGATCCGGGTCCTGTATCATGAAACGATACAACATAGAAAGTATGCGGTCAGTACGTGGAATATACCGAGTATGCGTGGTAAGTAAAACGGACGTTTTAGAGTAAATAAAACTCATAAACGAATATAAGAGAAGGACATCATGCTTACATCAAATTCTTCGTAATAAAACATAAGGCTCAAGACTTTCAAATCATTCATAATCATTGATTTTCATAATCGTGAGTAAACTTTATCAAAAACATAACTTGAGCCAATAACATAAATATAGCAATTCATAAAACATGCGGAACAATGGGAGGACTCGTCATAACTGACACCATCATAGTAGAGCCTTTCATGATGCCCCACTATCTCTCTCAAGTGGGAAGAGCCGAACCTGGCTTGCCAGGTGAGATTCGTGCATTAGGCGTGATATCATTACAATATTTCATTGGAAACCCACGGTGGCATGTGGTTATGGGACACCGGCGTAGTCCTTTGAATGTTGGGTTGCTCGGGGCTAGACACGACTCCCAAAAATATGCATATAGGATCATACTTAATCAATATCATCATGCATTAAATTCATTGGCTAAAGTATAACATTTATCATCATTGATCCCCTTTAAACATGCTTAGCCAAGAATCAAAGGCCCTTTTCATCGGCCAACATTGTAAATTGATAAATCAAGTAATTCGCTTCGTAAATCATAAATCATTCTTCAACATGTGGGCATTGCCCAATACTTCATCATATTCAATGCTTTCAAAAATATGCTCATAAACATGGGTAACTTGAAAACATGCTTTTCTATCATCAATAAACTCAAAATATTGCATATTCATCACAAATCATAACTTTCTTTAACTTTCATCAATGAGCATTTTAGATTTGAAAAGCTTGAAACATGATTTTTAAGAAAATAATATAAAACTTGCCCATCATTCATAATTCAATAAATAAAACTCAATTAAGTCATACCCATAAAGATAAATCACATTTTCATGCATTTGGGTAAAGCCCCATAGAACTTGAATTGGAGGATTCATGATTTAAATTGAAATTTTGGGCATGGGTAAGGAAGAATTTCACCCATTCTAAAACCCTACATACCTGGGAAGGATGAATCTACCAACTCACTGATTGCCCAAGGAGAAATTGGAAGAAGAATCCCTTAGAGAAGCTCTTGATCACCTCCTAAAATTCATAAACTTGCATGCATGGAAGGAATACACTTTCAATAGACTTTGGCCCACTAAACCCCACTAAAACAAGCATAAAACGATGTAGTATAGGGCCTTAGGATGAACAAATAACGAAAATAACCTTACTGATTAAGCAGAAAATTGCCCACTAGACCAAACAATAGACGAACCAACGGGCCGTTGGTAGATACCACGACCGTGGTATCAACCCCGTGCTAAGCATTTCCCTAATCCATATCTTGGAATCAAACAATGGACATATAGAATGGGTTTCGTCCTAAGCTTTAACAGGTCGTTCCTTTAGTCGTTGTTTCCTTCTTCTAAAACTCACCACTTCTATCCAACGAGCCTCTCCACGACTCGCTGTATCCTATAACGGGTCATGGTTTCCATCCGTCGTCTCCGCTATAAGGTCCACTTTGCCTTACCATGACTCCAGAAAATGAGCCATCGCCTTCCTAACAATGGAGTGGGTGTAATTACCCTTTGTCTACACTTTCACCAGTCCTAGCCTCTTACCACAACTGGTTACAACAACTCGTGGTTACGTACGAGTTGTTGTTCTCGTCCTGCAACTTTTTCCCCAATTTCTGCAGGTTTGCATTTTAGCTTCCCAAGTATACTGCTAGGCACATCCGGGGTATTACATCCAACTTACTTATTCAGGCCCCACAATTAACTGTAGAATTCTAAGGCCTTGGAATGACAACCAAAACATCAAGGTACTTCTAAACAGTAAATAAATGAACTAGAGGAATTTCTATGGCGCTCCTAGAGTTAGTCACATTAAACATATGCTTCCACGATGAGGATACTATGGTATAACTTCATTACATTCTTATAGCTAACCATAACTTTCGTAATCATTAACTACTTGTAGCAGCTATGTCATAACATACAGAATCATTATCTACATTTGAAGGCACCGATCATATCATTATACGATGAGAATAACTTATAGAAGAGATAAGCCTTAACATACCTCGAATGCTATTCTCATTTACTCACGTAGCTCAACCTAAAGCAGACAAATCTACTCATTTGCCTTTATGCCGAGAGAATAAGGCTATTTTAATAGTAGTAGTCGGCTTAGACATAATGTCTTTGAAGAAGGTTGACTACAATTCAACTTTGTTTAATTCGCTCGAAAACTCATAAATTCTCGAGTTAGAAGGTAGAAATGCTTACCCATCACTTGCGGTCTCTTAGAACTCAATTATAAGTGATTCCGACAACTTTTAATCGGTAGGGTTTCAGTATTCAAAGTGAATTTCAAGAAATAACTCTACGGGGATGTTCTTGTGGGCATAGAACTCATTATCTAAGATGAATTTGCATTTGGATGGAGTTTAACGACATGTTTGACATAGAGCAGGATGAAAAGTTGAGAGGTCAGTATATGATAATGGTCTGTTTTCTTGAAATATTTAAGGTGAGAGAACATACACTTACTACACATATATATAGAGGTTGTGGGGGGAGGTTCATGGCGTGCTGCTTTACGGGCATGATGCATCTCCCAAAATGGGGGAGGGGGTCCGCAACACGGTGCCCATTGCGGCCTACCTCCGGCCTTCTCCCACCCGCTAGATCGGTACCGTGCTCATGTGTTCATTCCCAGGCCCTTTTCTGTATGCGTCGTGCTCCAAAACTCCCAACATACAAACAAAGCGCATCGGCTACATGATAGAAACTCACAGGGTGTAATAATGACGCTTGACTAGAAAGTAGAAATAGATGACCCACAGCCAACACAAAAAAATTTGCACAAAGACCATTATCATATACTGACCCCTTTTTCATTCCAAACCAGTCGGCTATACATACATGAAACTACAAATCATGACATATGAGGATCTAGATATGGAAACCAATTAGTAGCAGCGAACTGAGCCAACACTAATGCTATTTACACAGACAACTGGAAGAATGCATTACAAACTATGTACCCTCACAGCAAATGAAGTCCCCAACACTCACAAATATATATAAATGATTCCTAGGACTATCCGGTGGGCTCTCAGTCTCAAAAAGAGGTTCAATACTACACATTGTCTGGATACCGTAGTCTTGTATATTTTCTCTACTTTAGATTTTCAAAATTAAGCTAGGATCACTATAGCACTTTCATCGACTTGTAATGTAGACTTTGGGTTGGGTATGGTGGATATGGAAATAGTGACTAACCCTTCATGGTACTACACCCTAACCCTTCACTTTTCCTTTTTAACATTTTTTTTCTCTTTTTCTCCCTTTTCTGTTTAACTATCATTTGCTAGTGTGGTGACTTTTCTCTTTTATTTTTCAACTTTATTTCTTGCATTTTTATTTTTCTCCTTTTCCTTTACTTTTGCTCCCCATGCCCAACCTTTCATTAATCAGCCTTTTCTATTTTTCTCCCCACCTTTTCTATGCACCCCTACAATAGCCACCTTTAACTTGGGCATTTTGCCTGAGTTGGGAGGTTCACGATGTCTAAGGAGGACCAGGGCAAAAGGTTCATTATAGACAAACAAGTGGGAAGGTAAATAGGCTAATCAACACAGCAGTCAACTTTAAGGTCAAACATGGGATCAAGGGATTCATTTTATTTGGTAGGATAACTTAAGCTAAGTGGGCTAATAAAAAAACAGCCTATGATTTTTCCTCACCAACTGTCCTACAACCTATGTAAGGGCCAAACCTGAAAATTTACGATCCTCCATGCAGTATTGGACTAGGTAAGAATCCTCATTCGCACATTGTACAGGTTCGCATTTATTCTACCTATCTAGTTCATGGATAGCTAAGCTACAATTACACATGCCAATTTGTCAAATGCAATAAAATGATCCTTAGTAGTCATAATTCTCAGTCAACATACACAGCCAGACACAAAATTTTAAAAGTGGGTTATTTTTTCAACACTTTCACAAACATGTGCATTTATTGGATATAAAGTATTCCTAAGCTACTTCTAGTTAAATAAAAAATAAAATCCTAAACATGCCAGTTTCTAATAGATAGCATCTCCGAGGGAAAACAAACACAAGAACAAAAACCCTCGGACGAACATCAAAAATAAGTTCAAGCACAAAAAGGGGTTTCCTCTTAGGCGAGTGCTTGGCATTCACAAGTGGCAACCTATAGGTGTAAAAAAAATGTAAATGAGGAAAAGAAGAGACTAAATGTTATACAAAGCAATTAATCTAATTCTAAGCCGTATTCCCCGGCAATGGCGCCACTTTTATATCGCTCAAATCACATTCCTACAAATAGTATGATGCGGACGTTGTCAATAAAGAACCCAACAAGGTTGGGGTCATCCCACAGAGAATATGGTCAAGATGTAGAGATACGCTAGTATTTGGGCTTTTAGTGCAATTACTTCATAATGGGGGGTTTTAAATGAAATAATTGAGAAAGAGTATGTGAATTGAAGTTGTTACCAAATTTCTACAATTAACTTGGGAGGTGTTCCCCATGGATTCATAACTACTTCATATTTTAAACTTGTGATCTATCCCAATACTTTGCTAGTAGAACTGATAAGATAGGTTCATCCAAATGACTGATTCATCCCTGTTGAATAACATCAATTATCGGATTAGGTCTCTTGAGTGATTTCACTTTAACCGTTGTAATCGAACCAAATTAACTATCCTGCGACCACAGCTCTAGTTATACAATGAACCACAAAGTTCAAGGATTTGTTGTTCTTCTATTTTTCTAATCTCTACTTCATTAGGTTCAAGAAAGTAGAGAGTTCGGGCAAGTAGTAACATTGCGCTCCATTAAGAAACATTTAAGATGAAGAGAATACAATACAAGCATTCATATTGGTTTAAAATCACTTTGTGCAAACCTAGTTGGTAATTCCCATGGTTCCACAACCCTAGTTGTGGAGGTTTTAGCCTCTAATGGTTGTAAGAGAAGAATTAGAATTAACACACAAAGACATAATTAAAAACTAACAATCTGATTGAAATAAAATCCACTTTATTAATTGCACAATTCAAAAATGATCAATCCAAGAACAATGAATAATCTTCAAGAATATTGACAATAAAACTCAAAAGTATTTCTTCTCAATCCAAAAATTGAATACAAAGGGTAATCAAGGTTCCATCAAGAAAAAACCTAGAAAAGTATTTATTCAAATAATTGGAAACCTTTCCTAAATTAACAAGAAAACTAATAAGACTATCCTTAGCAACTACGACTCGTACCATGATAATACGATTCATAACTGCTTCTCGTATAGTGCTTTGCAATGCCGATTTTGGTTAAATTCTGGGAGTTGGTATGACTTGTACAATGCTCTTATGAGTCGTACATCTCTATCATGGTTTTGAACTTGTGATTTCTTGCATCCTCTAAATATTTCCACGAGTGTCTTAGTATGACATGTACCCTGCTCTTAAGACTCATGGTTTCCTCTCGTACCATAGAATCTTCCATTCAACATACTTTCCGAAGTTCACCACAACTCCTTGGTATTGGACGTAGGTAGTTATCATGAATCATGGTTTCTACCTGTACTAGAAGATTAATCAAGTGCAGGACCTTTTGTAATTTTCCATGACTACTCTAGTATGACTCGTACCAAGAATTGTGCTTTGCCTTGGTCTTGAGAAGTCCATCTAATGTTTTCACGAATCAATGTGCGACTCATACCATCAAGTACGACTCGTACTGAGACATATTACTTAGCCCATTTTCTGCACTCCTATACTCTTCTTTTATGAATTTCAACTCCAACACCCGATTTTCCTGAAAACAAAGAAAAAGTGCATCATATTTGTAAAAACACACCTAATACCATGCATATTTTTCTCAATTTTAAGCATTGAAAGTTCTGTAAACCCACAACACACAGAGTTCCTTGTCCATCATTTCAAATAGGGGTACTCAACTTACCTCTCATTTTTGGAGATCATTTTAAAAAGGACTTGGTACTCGAGTTAAGCTTAGCATGACTTTCACCCACAGACAGATGGTCAGGCGAAATGAGACTATTCAGACTCTAGAGGATATGTTGAGGGCTTGCATGAATGTCACGCCCCGAGCCTACAACCTAGGCGTAACATGGTACTTGGAGCCACGAGTGACCCCAAGTCAACCCTGGTCTATCATACACTGAATTACAGGTAAACAAGCACAACGAAAGTTTTAAATATTAGAAAATATAAGGAGCTGAAAGTAGAGAAAGAAATGCTAAATTTGCAATACAATTCTGAGAGACAAGTCTTGTCTGAAAGCCATCCACCGAGGAGTTGCTGGGACAGGTTCCCGGCTACCTATAAGTCTAAATGAAACCATAACTAAATGAAATAAATAAACAAAGCCCTCCGAATGATGATGACTCACACTACGATGCGCTGGCGTGGAATGCTCTGAAACTGGAAGTAACTATTTGCTAGATCGAGAACCTGCAGAGCGTATCATGAACGATACAACATGAAAAGCATGCGTCAATACTTTGAATGTACTGAATAAGTGGGAGAGACATACTGAAAATAAAGTCTGAAATGAAATGACACGCCATGACCAACAAGTAAGCTAAGGCCCGAACTACTAAAATGCAGAAATAGTCAAGACGACTCTATCTGATGGTCATGGACATGCCCTAATTCTGAAACACTGATTTTGGGATACTATACAGAACTGAGCTGCTTAATCTGATACTAGACTGGACTGACTAGTGGGAGAGTCTTTAACCAACATTTAACCACGTGAGCTAGACATGGAGTCCGATATATACACCCCACCGGTAGGACCCAATATACCTTGCTAGGGTATAAAGGCATGAACTGAGTGATCATAAAAATATATCCAGGGCCAATCAGGCAAAGTAATACTGACTCCTACGCTAGCAACGTAGTTTTGGGAACCTAGTTGCTGAAACCCCGGTTCGCTCACTGCTAACTTCTGTCCCACTAGCAAATCTAAACTGAACTACTAAACTCATAGCCGAAACTTGGGCTTTAAGACTAGTTAGGGACGAATAACTACATGTACCCTGAGAGCCTTATTGGACCAGAATTCGGAACTGGGTTCTAAGACTGGTCATAGCTGCTTATCTTGAAGCGTTATAACCTTCTACAGAACAACTAATAACTGAGCTGGGGGTCCTGGGGCTGGTCGAGCTATAACTAAATGTCATCACCACCTAATGGATAAAATAATTGAAATCTGATTTTGAGTCTTAAAACTCGGAGGACACACTGACACCTCAAAAATAAACTGGAGTTAAACTGATTAGTTGACATTTTCTAGACAACACTGAGGTTGCTAGAAATCGACTGAAACAAGGCGATATGATTCGACGGAGACTGCACTAATAGAGTTATGTTTCTAACTAACTGAATTTCTAAGAAGCTAATAGAGAGCTCATTCATGCGGACAACACGGACAAATTCCTACTATAAGACAATTTCAAGAATACGGGAGTTTCATTCAATAGAACAAAAGTAAATATCATTCCTTGAATATTTACCCAACACATATGAATAACAAGAAAGTGCTAGAATTCAGCGCAAAGCATTCTTCATTCACTAGAGGAATTTATCAAGTAAAAACCGTAACTCAAAAGTTAGTGCTTAGATTCACTTTTGTGAACTTGACAATATGATAAGGAATTTATGGGAATCATATCAACAATATACATGAACATCGTTCTAAGTGAAATCAACGAAAATAAACATGAATCCTCTTCCTATTCGAAAGACTCAGGACTTAAAACTGGTGAAGAAGAATTAGAGGAGGGATCTTGAACAAGGGAAGATCAATCCCTTGATAAAACCCAGCATACCTAGCGAAGAGACCTAGATAATCTTCTTGAAAATCGAGGAAAGTTCAGCCCCTAATATGCAAATACACTGAGAGAATTCTATGATGTTCTTCTAAGGATTAGCATGATAAGAGGGGAGGAACCGCGCACTAAAACGTCTGAAACTGGTGCTTAAACAGCTGTGGTTTAATGTATATGGGAGAATAGGGAAATTACTAAATAGCCTTAGAAATTCACAGGGAAAAACGCCGGAGTATCCCTAACGGGTGACCTAACGACTCGTTACTAGGTCCAACGAGCCGTTGGATCCTCGTCAAGTACACTAGAAAATATCTACTGATCCGCGACGAGCACACATGATGAGTCGTCATGGCTGAGCGACTTCGTCCTGTCATTCATCAAGAACACTGGTAAGAAGGCAAGGAAGTACTGGAAACGAAGGTTCTGATGAGTCGTTACTGCTGATGACGATTCGTGGTGACCTTCCGTCAAATTACACTATCTACTTCTCAAATTCTAAAACCCGGCAGCAGCGGGCGACTTAATGAGTCATGTGGCCTGACAGCGACTCGTGGGGCCTTCCGTTAGGAACACTGAAGTACTATTCTTGGCATCCTTCTCACAGCTGACTTGATGAGTCGTTGGGTCCCTTAACGACCCATCAGGTTGGTCGTTCTTCAACTTTTTGGCAGTTTTCCAAATTATCTGAATTAAGTCCCAGATATTGATTTTGAGCTTCCGGGGGATTACTATATCTCCCCCTTGGAAACATTTGTCCTCGAATGTTAGAAAACTCATAGCAACCAAAAAAATAGCAATCAAAACATTTAAATACTGCTTATTCAACTTCAAAACGACCAAAGTGACTACCTCCAATTTGGAATATAAGCGAATTGAATTTTGATTTTCATAAACACGAATTAAAGTCAGAAAGAAAATTTAGATACATGAACTGAATTCAACAACTAGTTAACGTCTTAAAACAAAATTAAAATATCAAACTGCAATAGAGTCGGTAGAGAACAAGTGTGGGTATTTGGACCTCACATACCTTCGGCCTCCACGTAGCTCCTTCAAATTTCTGATTCCTCTATAAAACTTTGACCGAAGCTATTTACTTATTCCTCAATATACGAACCTGTCGGTCTATGATTTGAACTGGTATTGTTATCTCCTAATAGGTGAGGCTATCCTTGACTGCCACATTATCCAATGGCACCACAGAGGTTGGATCTCAGATACACTTTTTCAAAAGTGATACATGGAAAACTGGATGTACAACTGCTAATTATGAAGGTAAATCTAGTTCATAGGCTAACGTCGCCTTAAATTTCTATAAGGTCCCACATACCTTGGACCGATCTTCCCCTTCTTTCCAAACCTCATCACCTCTTTCATGGGTGAAATTTTTAGGTACACTCAATCATCAACTGCACACTCAACTCTCTTCTCTGCACATCCGCATAAGATTTCTGGCGACTCTTAGCTATTTTTAGCCTTTCTCGAATGAGCTGAACTTTTTGCATTGCCTCATGAACTGAGTCTGGCCATATCAAAGTAGCTTCACTAACTTCAAACCATCTATAGGAGATCTATACCTCCTATCGCTGTGCCTCAAAACGGGGTCATCGAATCTTTGGAATGGTAGTTGTTGTTGTACACAAATTCGATAAGACGCAGATGTTGTCAATTACCCTTAAAATTGATTGCACATGATCTTAGCATATCCTCTGGAGTTTGAATAGTCCGCTCACTTGACCATCTGTCTGCGGGTTAAGAGTTGTACTAAGCTTTACACGAGTGCCATGTCCCTTCTTAAAAGACTTCCCGAAATGGGAGGTGAACTTGGTGCCCCCTGTCTGAAGCCGCCAATGGCATCCCATGAAGTCTAACTGACTCCCCAATATAAATTTTAGCATAATGCTCAGTTGAATATGTGGTTTTGACTGGGAGGAAATGTGTTGACTTAGTCATCGGTCTACTACCACCCAAATGAGTCATGTTGCCGACGAGTCCGAGGTAGACCCGTAATAAAGTCCATATTTAACTCTTCCCACTTCTTCATGGGTATACTGATATCTTGAGTCATGCCCCCTGGCCTTTGATGTTCCACCTTGACCTGCTTAGCTATGAATTAGGAAATGTCTCTTTTCATGTCGTTCCACCCCGTAATGTCCCTCCAGTCAAGGTACATTTTAGTGGCACCAGGAGTGAATAGAATACCTTGAGCTGTGTGCCTCCAGACAAAATCTGCTATCTCAACTCACCGATATCTAGCACACCTGGCCTTCCCTGATAATGGAGCACTCCATCTCCTCCTTGGAGAAAGCCTCAACTTCTTTTAGAGAACACCTCCTTGGTACAGCATAGAACTAGATCTTCATCTTGTCTGGAGCAACTTCACCTACCAAAGATGAATCTGACCCACTTTTGTACTATTGCTCCACCTTCGGCTGAGTCTACTAGTTGCACCCTAACCAAGCTAGTCTGTGAACATCCTTTGCTAATCCTTTTTCCTCCCTCAAAGTGAGCTACACTTCCCATGGAATCATATAGCAGACGTCAGCCACCAAATTGGCCTTTCTCGGGGGTGATACAGCACACTCATGTCATAATCTTTCATAAGCTCTGCTTACCTTCTCTATCGGAGGTTTAAGGTCCTTCCTGTACTAAACACGTACTGAAGACTCTTGTGATCTGTGAACACGTCACATCAGCTCATGCAAGTAGCATCTCCATATTTTAATGCGTGTACCACATTTTGCCAACTCCAAGTCATGAGTTGGATAATTCTTCTCGTGAACTTTGAGATGTATGGAGGTATAGTCTATCACTTTGCCCCTCTGTATTAAAACGCAACCAAGTCCAACTCTGGAGGCGTTACAATATACAACCAACCCATCTGTCCTTTTGGCAGGTCAAAACTGGAGCGTTAGTGAGTCGGAGTCTTTAACTCCTAACTCTTCTCACACTCATCCGCCACTGAACTTTTACCTTCTTCTGGGTGAGCTTGGTTATAGGAGATGCTATGGAGGGGAGAAACCTTCCACAAACCGTCAGTAATAACCTGCTAAGCCCTAGAAAACTCCGATTTCAGTAGGTGGCGAGGTAGGTCTGGAAGCCAATCCTTCACTATTGCTATCTTATGAAGATCTACTGGTATTCCTTCACTTGAGGCCACATGACCCAAGAAGGTCACAGACTTCAACCATAATTCACACTTACTGAACTTGGCGAATAACTGGCGATCTCTAAGAGTCTGTAATTCTAACTTTAGGTGATTGACATGCTCTTCCTTATTTCTAGAGTACACCAGAATGTCATCGATAAATATGATGACGAACATATCTAGGTACGACTTGAAAACCCTATTCATTAAGTCCATGAAGGCTGTTGGGCCATTAGTCAATCCAAAAAGGACATCTGCATAACTCATAGTGATCAAACCGAGTTCAGAATGTTGTTTTTGGTATGTCATTTTCTCTAACCACTCTTCGATGGTATCCTGACCTGAGATCGATCTTGGAGAAATAAGTGGCTCCCTGAAGCTGGTCGAATAGGTCATCAATTCTAGGTAAGGGATATTTGTTCTTGACTATGACTTTGTTCAGCTGACGGTAATCTATGCTCATTCTGGGAATACCGTCTTTCCTAACAAAAAGAACTGGAGCACCCTAGGGAGAGATGTTGGAATTACGTGAAACCCTTATCAAGAAAGGAATATTTTAGTTGCTCCTTCAACTCCTTAAGCACAGTTGGAGCCATTATATAAGGAGGGATGGAAATGGGCTATGTATCAGAAAGGAGATCTATCCCAGTCTATTTCCCGTTCAGGGAAGTCCCGGGAAGATCTTCAGGAAGTACATGTGGGAACTCGTTGACAAATGGAACTGACTAAATGTTTGGGGTCTCAGAGTTAGAATCCTTGACCCGAACCAGATGATATAGACACCCTTTAGAAATGAGTTTATGGGCCTTAAGGTAGGAAATAAAGCTATCGTTAGGCGTTGAACTGCTGCCTGACCATTCTAACACCGATCTGGAAACTCAAACTTGAATACTCTAGTCCTGCAGTCAATTGAGGCATAGCAAGTGTAACCAATCCATGCCTAGAATAAGGTCGAAGTCGACCATGTCTAGCTCTACAAGATCAGCTAGAATGATTTTATTCAAGACTCGAGGCCAGGAAGTTTCTATACACATGACTGGTTCCTAGCCCGACTCACCAAGCCCAGGGTGGAAACTGAAGAGGTTCTGATAGGACCTCTGGACCGATGTCAAACTGAACTACTACATAAGGAGTTAAAAATGAAAAGGCTGGCTCCTAAATCTAGGAGGCATACACGTCTAGATGAAAGAGATGCAACATACCAGTAACTACGTCAGGTGAACTTTCCTAATCTTGTGAGAAGAGAGAGCATAAAAATGATTCGGCGTTGACCGCCATCTGTACCTAATGGGTTGGCCAAGCGAGTTGGTCGGCCTGCTAGTGGTGTGATCTTCCTCGCCCTGCTGATGGGAACTTCCTAAGCCTGTGTCCAAGCTATCACACTCGAAACAGCCCTCGTCCCTGAAAGGCATTCTCCTGGGTTATTTCTACTACACTTGGGACAAGCTAGATATTTTTCCTGTGCGGGGGCACGAGCGAGTGCCAGAAGACCCACCCTTCCGATCCTGGCGGGACTGAAAGGTTGGTGCGTTGGCTGAAGAACTGATTGTTGGGGCCCTCTGTTGTTGCTGCGCTGTGAGCGCTACTACCACCAAATCTATAGTGGCTGAAATGGAGGCTAGGCTGTTCATGCCCTCTTTTTCTTACGTTTCATATCTTTCAGCTTCTCTGCCTCAATCTGATAGGCATACACAATTAAGCTAGAAAGATCCATCTCATGATTAGCATTGTCGTCATGCACTTTTTGAGGACTAGGTTAGACACTCCATTTACGAACTTCATCATATGAGCCCTTGGCTGGCCACCATCTGGAGCATACTTTGATAGTATAGTAAAATCCCGAGCATACTCTCCACTGTCCGATTGCCTGTCGTAGGTTCATAAACTCAGCCATCTTAGCTCCCTCAATTCCCCGGGGAAAGAACCTATCCAACAAAGTTGTGTAAACTCCTCCCACTCAGCAGTCCTGCTTCTACTAACAACCCCTCCTTCCACTACTCGTACCAAACTGGGCTATCCCTTTTAGCTGGTAGAGACCCAGGTCAGCACTCTCGGAGGAGCGGCACTATGATCCTAGTAATCTTCACGACCTCATCTACAAAGCCTTGTGGGTCCTCTCCACCTTTGTTCAAGTAAGCTGGAGGTTCATCCGGGTGAAATCCCGCTCCCCGGCGTGAGTTTGTAGACCCACTTGTGGCTACGCGGAGCCACTATTTGGTTCACTTGGTTGGTGACTGTTTGAGCTAGCAATTGAATAGCCGCCCTGAATTCGGTGGATAAGGATTCATCCTGAGGAATTGTCGAGAAAGGCATTGTTCACTGAAAAGGCATGATTTAGAAGATGTCTCTGGAGGTGGACTATAACGCATGATAAAGAACTTGAACAAAAAGGAATTTTCTAGTAACATCTCGTAGCCTCCTCGTAATAAGTGTGGCGGGCTTCACACCCATGAAAGGATTCAGTAATGACAGACTTGTCAGGAATATACAACTTCTGCTCTGATACCAATTTGTCACGCCTGAGCCTACACCTTGGACGTAACACAGTACTTGGAGCCACGAGTGAACCCAAGTCAACCCCTGGTCTATCATACACTAGCATTCTTAGTAAACAAGCACAACGTAAGTTTAAATTTTAAGAAAATATAAAGACTGCAGTAGAAAGAAATACTAAATCTGCAATACAATTCTGAGAGACAGAGTCTGGCTGAAACCTAACTGCGAGGTTGCTAGGACAGGTCCCCGTAACTCTAAGTCTAAACGAAACCCATAATAAGTAAAATAAATAGAGAAAGGCCCTCGAATGATAAGGACTCACATAGATCTGCTGACGTGGAATTCTTTATAACTGAAGTAATTATCTATGCTGGACCTGAGAACCTACAGTGTATCATGAAATGATATAGCATGAAAAAGCATGTGTCGATTGCTTTGAATGTACTGAGTAAGTGGGAGAGACATACAAAATATAAGTCTGAACTGAAATGAAACGCCATGACCAACAAGTAAGCTGAACTGAACTACTAATATACTCTGAAATAGTCAAGACGACCCTGTTGATGGTCATGAACATTCCCTAAGTATGAAGCATAGATGCAGGATACTGTCTTGAACTGAGCTGCTTATTTGATATGGACTGGACTAACTAGTGGAGAGTCTTTAACCGACATTTAACCACGTGAGCTAGACATAGATACGATGTATACACCCCACCGGTAGGATAATATACCTTGCTAGGGTATAAGGA
This sequence comes from Datura stramonium, assembly GCA_018107945.1. Taxonomy (NCBI): domain Eukaryota; kingdom Viridiplantae; phylum Streptophyta; class Magnoliopsida; order Solanales; family Solanaceae; genus Datura; species Datura stramonium. The sequence continues at coordinate 160,908 of JACEIK010002128.1, read as the reverse complement.
ATGAACTAAGTTATCCTTAAAAATATATCTAGGGCCAATCAAGCCATGTAATACTGACTCCTACGCTGGCAACGTAATTCTAGGAACCTGGGTGGGATGAAACCCCGGCTCGCTCCCGGTGCTAAGTTCTACTCCCACTGGAAAACCTAAACTGAAGTACTAAGGCGATAGCTCGAAAATGGGGCCGAGACTAGTCGGGGTCAGATAGCGCTATGCCACAGGGGCCTTATCGGACGAGAAAGGAACTAGGTTCTAAGACTGGTCAGAGCTACTTATCTAGAGAGACGTAACCGTCTACCGAAGAACTAATAACTGAAATGGGTCAAGGGCTGGTGAGCTATAACTAAATGTCATGACCGCCTAATGGACCAAATAACTGAAAATTTGAATACGAGTCTGAAAATTGGGAGGCACCACTGACACCTCAAAAATAAAGTAGAGTCAAACTGATCAGTTGACATTTTCTAGACAACACTGAGGTTGCTAAAAAAATCTTACTAAAACTAAACTGATATGATTCGATTGAGACTAGGCCGATAGAGAAGATTGTTTCTAACTAACTGAATTTCTATAAGAAGCTAATGAAGCTCATTCATGCCGACAACACGGACAAATTCATACTATATGGAAATTTCAAGAATCTGGGAGTTTTTTCATTCAGCAAAGAGCGAAAGTCATTAGCATTCCTGAGATATTTACTCAACACATACGAATAACAAGAAAATTCTTGAATTCAACCCAAATCATTCTTCATTACTAGAGGGAAATTTATCAGTAAACCCTTTACTCAGAAGTTAGGGCTTAAATTCACTTTTTTTGCATAGACGCTAACAATATGATAAGGAATTTATTGGAATCATATCAATAATATACATGGTATCGTTCTAAGAAATCGACTAAAATAAACATGAATACTCTTCCTATTCGAAAGACTCGGGGCTTAAAACTGATAGGGGAATTAGAGGAGGATCTTGGGGGCACAAGGGAAGAACAATCGCCTTGCTAAAACCCCACATACCTGGCGATGAAACATAGAGAATCTTCTTGAAAATCGAAGGAAAGTTCGGCCCTAGCCTTTGCTCTGAAATACCCTTAGAGAGAATTCTACGATATTCTTCTAAGGATTAATGTGAGAATGAGGGGAGCAACCACTTTTCCCCAATAAAATATATAAAACTGGTGCTTAAACGATGTGGTTTTAATGCTTGGGAGAATAATAAGTGCTAAATAGCCCTTGAAATTCACGGGGAAAAAGCTGTTAGGTATCCCAAATGGGTGACCTAACGACTCATTACCAGGTCCAAAGAGCCATTGGATCCTCTTGTCAAGTACATTGGAAAATCTCTACTGATCCCTGATGGGAACATAACGAGTCTTCATTCTTTAGGAATGACTCATCCTGTCATTAGATCAGGTACACTAATAAGAAGGCAAGGAAGGACTAGAAATGAAGGACCCGACGGTCGTTACTACTGATGACTCGTGGTGACCTTCCATCAAGTACACTATCTACTTCTCAAATTCTAAAACTCCATCTTGGCAACGGTATTGAGTCGTGTGTCTGACAACAAGCTCCTGGGGTCGTCCGTTAGGAACACTGAAATATATTCTTGGCATCCTTCTCACGGCTGACCTGACAGGTCATTGGGTCTCTTAATGACCTGTCAAGTTGGTCGTTCTGCAACTTTTCTGTAGTTTTTCAGATTTTCTGAATTAAGTCCCAAATATTGATTTTGAGCTTTGGGATGATCACCTACTTGTCATCATGTTTGCATATACAACAACAGCTACCACTCCAATATTCATATGGCTCCGTTCGAGGCACTATATGGTAGGAGATGTGCATCTCCCATAGGGTGGTTTGAGGTTGGTGAAACTACGCTAAATAGGATCTAATTTAGTAGATGAGGCCATGCAAATGGTTCAACATTGGGAAATGGCTAAAAATATCTCAAAGCTGATAGAAATCATATGAATTAATGAGTAGAGTTGGAATTTTCTATGGCTGATAGTTATATCTAAGAATTTCACCTATGAAAGGTGTGATGAGGTTTTAGAAGAAGAAGAAGCTCAATCCTAGATATGTTTTCCTTACAAAATCTAGAACGCATTGGCAATATGGCTTATGAGATATATTTTCCTGCAAGTTATCAATACCTAGTCTTCCATGAGTCCTTGTAGAAGAAATGCATTGGTGATTCAATCTCATTAGTTCCTTTAGAGAGCGTTGGTGTAAAAGGTTATTCTTTCTTATGAGGAGGTTCTAGTAAAGATTGTGATCACCAGGATCGTAAGTGAGGAATAAGGAGGTCGCTTCAGTAAAAAATTTATGGAGGAACCAGCTAGTTGAGGGAGCTATATGAAAGGCCAAAGAAAATATTATAGCTAGATACCCTCATCTATTCCTTCCTAGTCTAGTTTCAGCATCAAATACTAAATTCCTCCCTAATACTCTATTCAGTTTCCAAACTCATTAGCTCTATTCATGTCATAGTGTGAAGCCTAGTTGCATGAATATAGTTAGTATGTCTATCTGAGTTCAACGTCCATCACTCATTTAGTATTCCAAGTTATAGCTTTAAGTTTGGGATTGCAGCTCTTTTCCAGTCTTTCAGGTTACTTAGCCTTCATTCGAGGATGAATGTTCCCAAGGAGGAGATATTGTAATAACCCAAAAGTTCCTTAAACCAAACCCCATACTTGAAATGAAAAACTAGAAAGGAACCTGAATTTTTTTTTTAGAGCGACTCGTCAAACGACAATGACCCGTTAAGTTGGTCGTTAATTGTCCGAAATCCTCCCCTCATATTTAACGAGCGATACAAGTACCCCTCAGTAGTAATAATGAGTCATTAAGTTTCCGATTCTATCAAAGTCAAAAATGTTGTCAAGACTCTTCTTCCAAACGATGAGCCCGATGATGAGTCGTTGGGAGATGTATGACTCATCCTATGAAGCCAATGAATAAAATCCAGAAAATGCTAAAGTCACTCCAGTGACAACGGGTGGAAACAATGACCTATTGTTTAAGATATGGGTTTTTCTGTTGTGGTGGGAGAGATCCAGAATCTGTTCAAACTTTCTCCAGTAACAACTAGGGGAAACAAGCGACCCGTTGTTCCATCTAGCAGTCATCAATCCCATCCATTGGTCAAGTCCGTAAACTAGAATTTTCAAACTCAGGTCCAATGACTGGTTCAAATGAGTCATGGTCACAACCAATGTCTCATTGTGTGACCCATTTGAACCTGATGGGCAATTTTCCAAACTCTTCTCTAGGGGCATTTTTGTAACTTTTCACTATTTTAGTCCTGAACTACGCCGTTTTGGGGATATTTTTCAAAGGATATAGAGGGGTAAATGGTTTTTCTCCCTCATTCTCCACTTAGACTTTCAGAATATTCGAGCTACTTCTCTAAAGATTTCTTCTCCATGTATGTGGGATTTCAAAAGAATTATCCCTAACACCCTTGTGTCCTAAAGCTTTAAGAAAACGTTGACATCTCAGTCCTATAGAAAAATCTTTGTTAGAGTTTTTTGTTTAGTCACGAGTTACCTTATTAATTCAATGTTCTCAAGTCTCATTTTGATTTACTTTCATGACATATTTTCACATGATTCAAAGTTTCGGTTATATATATATATATATTATGGCATTGAGGTTAGCATGAGTTCATATTTTATTCTCTGTGATTCTATTATGATTTCAGTATACAGATGTTGATACAAAAACCAATCACGTTCTTAGGCTCTAATAATACTATTAGATAAAGTTTATGACTAAGCTTTAAGAACACTAGTTTTGAGTACTAATAATAAATTATCGGTAGGCTTATCAATTTGGGAAGTAGTTAGTAGCACCGAGTTGGTCTAGGGTTTAGCATACCCAGGACCCAGAACTATGTGCCATTGTAGGTTATTACATGTACATGTACACACCCTTAAATAAGTTTTTACTATACTTTATTACGTATTTTCAGACTACTACTTCTTATGGATATTTCTGTATCTTAGTAAGGGTCATGGTGCTTTAGATAAATTATGCATTTTAGCACAAATTTTCAGACTATCTTGCATGTTTAATATATTCCAGTTGCATATCTCATATACTCACTACATTTAAAGTACTGACCACATACTTGTCTTTACTCATTTTTATGATATAGGCTCAGGCTCTTAGGCTCACAGTGAAATTAACTTCTCCTTCAAAATTGTGCGGCAGCGTTCTATTGGTGAATCCTCATCTTTTTCGAAAGGTGGAGTCTTCATTTCCAGTTATTGCCATTTTTGGTTTCACATTTTAGAGTTAGTTGGGGTTTGTCCTAGAAACTCATCAGTTTTCTTTTAAAAGGCTTTTAGACAGAGTATGTTAGTTTTAGTTTGGGTTTCAGTGTTTAATTAAATTTAAGTATCATATTAGATGTTCTTGTTTATAAAATTTTTGGTTATTTTTTAATAACAGCTTCCACTTAATTCTGTACAGTAAATCAGTCATAATAGAATTATGCTAAGTCATGGATTAGCATGGAGCCATTCGTGGTTCTAAGCATCGTGTCGCATCCATGGTGTAGAATCGGGTCATGACACCTTAGGATCAACAAGGAAATGAAAAAGGGATCTTAGGGGAGGTTTTATCAAGAGAGTTGGCTAGAAATTTAAGATATGACCAAACAACCAACCAAAAGGATTTAAATAGTCCTCCACTGCACTTAGTCATTTTGACGTGCCTTTCAACGGTCTCACGAAAATGCAAATATCTCTTTATTCTAAAGTTGAATGTGTAAACAGTTTAATATGTTTGAAACTAGACTCATAGAACTTTAATATTATATGTTGTAGGCCCCCTAAATCCTTAAATATTGGTGGAAAATCTTACATATATTTTACCCAAATTTATGAGAATTTCAAGAAAGAATTTGTGATAATTCTGTTGAATTTCATTCTATAACTTGATCGACATCTAATATTAATTACAATAATAGAGTGATGCAAACACCTCATAAAACTTCCTCTTTGGCCTATTAAGTACTCTTAGTCCTGCCTTGAAAGTACATATTTATCGCTTAAATTATTCGGGGTGTTATAGAAACTCCTTTAGTCTTTAAGCTTGGGGGGTATCATTCTCCTGACTCTTGAGTTGCATTCCTTAATAACCACCATTATTTCAAACGTCATCAGTCACCTCGTGTTTGCAATAATTTCTTTTGGAGGAAATATTGTGCATACTCAAGAACCTCCTGCAATAATGCCACCAAAAGGATGTTACATATACCTACTTTAAGATCTCCAAAATCTTTTCACATTATAAATTATCTCTTATCTTTTTTCTTCTTCAACCATTGTGAAAATGATGGTGGTGGTTTGGCAACCACAGATTCAGGCTCAATCTGCATTCTTAACACTTTTAAATTACGCTCTAGCCAATTAGCTGGTCTTAATTCAGCATTTGACAACCTTTTGTTTGTGGTATCTCTTCAAACTCTTATCCACTCCTTAAAATGACTGCATTGACTGACTCTTTGGGGTTCCTTTCAGTGACACTAAGCATTGCACCTGGGGGTCGAGCATATTGTGTATTTTTTAACTATCACTGATGTTGTAAGTCATTAAGCACTTTCTAGGTGTCATTTTTTAATTTGTTCCTGTTGTTTTTGATATACCACAAACTACTTTAAGCTTCTCCCGAGGAGCTATTCATTGGAACTGGTGGCAATTGTTGATTGTGATGTTGTTTGTATGAAGGTCTCTAAACATTCTATGTCCATCCCAAGAGAAATTCGGGTGGTTTCTATAATTCTGATTTTTGTTTTTCCCCTGATAACCCTAACCACAATTCTTCTTCCCCATGTAATAGATGGACTTGGTGTTCAAAGGACACCTCGAGTATGTGTAGTTGTCCCTACATTTTGCATAGTGAGGCTTCTGGTGTACCTATTGAACCTTTCACGTCGAACCTATAGTCTGTATTATTAAAACAGTCTCATCAATGTATAGAGTTGACAAAAAGCCGGCTCGTATATTTGAGACACCATCAACTCACTATACATCTAGCATGCTCTTTGCTACAAAAGCTTTACTAGTATCTGATAATCACGATTTCCTGTTGACATCTTGTTGAGAAAGGCCCTCCAATTACATCTTATCTTTTTACACAATATTTCCCTTGAGATATTGCATCCAAAAAGTGCCTCGGAGCCCTACCTCAACCCCTATAAAAGTGTGCCCAATGATTTTCTTGGGGTGTCCGTGATGCAGGTGATCCATAAATAACTTTTATAGCTCTCCCATATTTGAGGTAATAATTCTTCATCCTTCTACATAAATCCATGTATTTTACCTTGTATTTCTTTCATCCTCCTAGATGAAAAGAATTTGTTGAGGAACTTCTCTCATAGGATATCCCTTGAGGTGATGGATCCTGTCGGTTCACTATGTAACCATTCCTTAGCTTCCTCGAGCAGTGAGAATGGAAATAGTGTTAAGTTTACATATTTATTTAGGTTTATTTTGATAATGAAAGTTCTCACTCAACTTGATGGTCAATCAAATACTTATATGGGTCTTTATGTGGTTTACCACGATACCAGCACGTGTTTTATACCAGTTGCACTGTTTCTTCTTTCAGCTTAAAGTTTCCTATTATGACAGCTTCACAATTTTTTTGAAGAATTCTCTAGGCTGGGCCTAGCAAAGTTAATCATAAGAATACGTTCTTATGTGTTTCCATCTTCTTGTGCTTATTGATTTGTAACGGTTTGTTTATATCTTTCTTTCTTACAATAATTCTGTTGGCTCATAAGCTCAAGTCAAGAAGGACACCGTAAACATCAAATACAAATAACGTATTTGATTTTCCTTACAGAAGAAAATGAAATCAAACGGAACCGACAAGTGAACCAGCGACAGCAATAAAAGTGGCGATAAACGCTTAGAGTCTCTGCAGTACAAAAGCGTGTGGTGCTTTGTGTAAGTACCATGATATATAAATGACTGGAGGTGAACCAAATCGTTCCACGGACTTTGTTACAATTGGTTTTTGTAGTGGATGTTCTGGCTGCAACCATTGAGATGAGAAATAATTTGCGGGCGATTTTGTAAGGCCATTAACAATTTTACTAAACTTAAGAGCGACATATAACAAATGATACAATTATTTTGGTACAATTGCGGCGATCTAGGACACGGATTTGTTCAGTCTAAATTGGATAATCAAATTGCATGGTGCTTTTCTGGTTTCCACAGCCTCAACATGCCTCTTTGTTGACACTCGATACAGTGCTCAAATTTGCGACCTGTATTTGTTTTCCTTTATATTCCTATGGCGAGCGCTGCGCCGTCATCTGCCATCCACGGCGCGCAGGAATTGCGTGCAGCGCCGCTCTCTGCCACGCGTGCATTCCATCCACTTCGCGCATCAAGTTGATGGCTACATGTGCTGTATTACGCTTTGATTCCACTCTTACTATTCCATTTTTTGCGATTATTATTTATGTGATTAAATCAATATTGATTAAGAAAAATGGCAGCAAAAATGAAAAGATCAAATGAGCATATGTTATCAGCTTCAAACTTCTTTGGCACGTAACCTGAACTGAAATTTTTAAAAGCTACGCGAGTTCGATAAAAAAAAAAATTATGAGTGACTGTTGTTCTATTCGATAAAATGATCTGCATAAAATGAAACTTATGAAAGGCTATTTGGTTCTCATCTTTATTTCTGAAACTGATTGCCACCTGATGCACATATAGGTTCTGCTTTCAGTTCAAACGGAGTTACCATATAGCAGGTTGCAAAGTGGGATGAATCTTCCTACAACATTGGTGAGCCGCGATGCAGCAGGCAATTTAACGGAGTTTTAAATCTTTTTCGTGCAAGACATATTTTCATACACTATCATGACCACGGCTTTGACCCGGCTGACGCCTTGGCAATGTATGTGTGCCTCTATTCTCGACTCCTTATTAGTTTGCATCTCACACTTGCTCTTGTATCTCAATTTAACTCTAGGTTGGCTTTATTAGCTTCTACTCAGACTTTGAAGCCCTCTCATGCTCATTTTTTTTAGCTCAAACTCCTTTGATTTCATTGTGCACATCAAAAACAAACAAACATAAGCATAGCTTTTTGTCCCGCCCCACCTTAGGAGGTATGGGCGGCACACAGTGCCCTACTAGGACCTGAAGGCGCTGGGCCTGCGGGCCTAAGCATTTCTGGTTCTGGCTGGCTCTAACTCTGATTCACAGAATCAACGGGCTATATAGCGCCTGTAAATACAGCCCCCGGCCATCTAATTTATAGCCACATGCGACAACAACAGTTAACCAGGAATCTCATCAATATAAGGAACCTTATGCGGGACGACAAGGCCACCATGCTCACTAGTTACTTCTGAATCAAATAACAGATGCTAAAGTGCTACGTGACCGACAAGGTGACCACTACTAACTGGATAAGGCCCCACACGGCCAACATAAACAACTAAACACCCACGGCCCCTACGACCGGCACAACTAACCACAGAGAGATATATACATAATCTGCAAGCCTCTAAGAATACTGATAAGATGGTCGGGATAGGGCCCTGACCTACCTACTATACAACAAAGAAAAATGGTATAAACCTCTGAATATCAAGCTTCGGATGACAGGAGCTGATGACTGCGTCGGGCGGCTAGGATCACCGGTCGGCTCCTCATCTATTGGTACCTGCGAGGCAAGTAATGCAGAGCCCCAAACCGGCGTCGGTACTCTTGGTACCGAGTATGTAAAAAACTGAACATAACTGAATATAGACAACAATACTAGTAATTACGAATAGCAAAAGTATCTGAAACTGTCTGGGCTGGCGGGATATGAAATAAGCTTATATGTACTTGTTGAGAGCAAGGTAGAAGCATACACTGCCCGACGTGGCGCCCTGCTGTCTATCGGCTATTAAATAACATGTATATACATATATAACATACAAGGACCTATACCAGCTCCCATAAGCCGGAAGGTGCCAACCAACACACAGTCTATATACCCCTACCACGGTCAAAACCATCCAAACTTAAATCACTCCATTCATCTGCAACTACGAGCACCTCTATTAGCCCCCTTGGGTCTCCGGCTCGAGACTATGACCTCTAATATATATAACTGTGTCTGAGCCCGGAGGACTCCGTTACTCAACTCTGTACTCTGTACTCTGTACTCGGTACTCTGTACTCTGTGCTCTGTTATGCTATGCTTTGATCAGCCTCATATGGAGAATGTCCATCCCATCTTCGTCCTCTGGAGGCATACCCTCCTTGGAGTGGTGTATCCCCACCCTCAGCGGTGGGTCGACACGAGTACTAACCCAGGGGCGGCGAGGACGCTCAAGGGTGCCCTCATAGCACAAACAGGTCTCAACAAACAATAATCACGTATAACAAGCATGTTCAATTTGAAAATACTATCATGTTTTGATATACGATTCTGATACTCTTTTCTGTATTAAACTGATTCTCATACTGAGCTATACTGTATCTGAAATATTACCTGACTGTCTGATATTGCTCTACTATCTTTAATTCTGAACATAACTAATATTATAAAACATACTTGTTGGATTCATGCTGAACTCAATTCTCGACTTCTAGGTTCTTTCTTCTATAGTTCACACTATTTGCTATACTGGATTACTAAATTGCCGAGGGAACAAGTTTTACATACCTTCGCTGGATTTCCCGACCGCTGGCGTAGCTCGATTAGGTACTTCTGCTATTTCTCCCAACTGCATTACATATATGTAAATTAGAACTAAATACGTTAATATTCTGAAAGAAATATCACTTTTATTATATATATAGCCCAAACTTTGGCTTATTGAAAAATGGTCGAAAACTCGCTATTTCTCGAAAGTCCGCCAAGGAGAAATACTCACTTTAGGGCTAGGAGTATATTGACACTAATCTAGAGCAATTCTGCTTACCTTAGCTCGGGAGCACGATGATTCGCTAGCCGAATTTCACAAAAGAAGTAAACCAATAGAATGCTCCTCACTGCTTAACACCTCGGTATCTGGAGTTAATTTGAGTTTGGACTGTTTTGACGGTGTAATCGAAGAATATTTATAAGAATCCTCGTTCCTCCTTTTTTTCCTGGTTTCTCTTGAAATTATATGAGTTATATCATTAAAAACCGAAGTGAGGGGTTTATATACTTGGGCCTGGACAGGGCCTCCGTGAAGACACTGCCATCGCGGAGGGCTCTTCCCCAGCTCCTCCCGCGATGGTTCGACAAGTCTCTTATCGGTCTTTCCAGACGCTTTTCTAGCATGTATGGCATTCAAAATAACTGACCAACATGCGAATAGGCCATCTAAATGTCTGAAATTTACAGTGTGTAACAACACCTATATTTAGTATTCAAATCAATGGAAAAACAACCAGATGTGAGGTGAATAATAGTGAAATATATTTATTTTAGTCATACATCAATAGCTTAGGAATTTACCATCTCCCCCTTCTTCAAAATCCATAGTCTTATGCTTGTGGATTTCTTCTTTCAACATGAGCAAAATGGGGTAATTATCTTGTTTCCACTTAACTTCTATTACTAGGTACAACTCAATTGTATATCAAATAACCATACAACCATCATCGAAGTCCAAGAGCCAGACTCCTAAAATTGCAAATTTATGAATATCTTTCACCAATTCCTTCTTATGTTCTTCAATATGAGCCAGACTTCCCATGGAAAGTCTACTAAGTGCATCAGTGACTATATTTGCATTTCCCATGTGGTAGAGCATATCCATATCATAATCTTTAAGTAACTCAATCCACCTTCTCTACATAAGATTCAATTGTTTCTGCTTAAATACATATTATAGACTTTTGTGATCAGTGAAAATATCGACAAAAACACCATAGAGGTAGTGAAGCCAGATCTTTAAAGCGAAAACTATTGCTACCAACTCTAGGTCATGAGTCAGGTAATTCTACGCGATTTTAAATTATTTGGAGGAATAAGATACATATTTGTATTATGAAATAGAACACAACCAAGACAAATTCTTGAAGCATCAAAATACACAATCAACCCTTCGACTCCCTCTGCTATGGTCTGTACTGGAGCAGAAGTCAGCCTCATTTTCAATTCTAAAAAATTCTTTCACATATATCATTACATTGGAACTTGTCCTTATCCTGAGTCACTTTAGTCTATGGAGTAGAAATAGAGGAGAAACCCTCTATAACTATCTGCAATACCTAGCCAAGCCAAGAAGCATAAATATTCATCGAGATTATGGTTCTAGAATAATTCATCATTGCTTCCAACATTTTGTAGATCTACCTTTATACCTTCGCTGGAAATGATGTGACCTAGAAACGCCACAAATTCCATCAAAAATATGCACTTAGAAAACTTTGCATGGAGTTCACTCTTTTCCCTTAAGTTTATGCAACGCAAAATGGAGGTGATTTGCATCTTCACCCACATTATGGGAATACAACAGAATATTGCAATGAAGACCCTCATGAACATTTCTATATAAGGTTTGAAGAATGTGTTAGTCACATCCATTAAAGCCACTATGTCATTCCTTATCCCAAAGGACATCACTAGGAATGTGAGTGACCATAGTGAGTCTTGAAGGTTGTCTTTAAAATGTCTTATCCCCTAACCTTAAACTGATGGTAACTTGATTTAAAGGTTGATATTAAAGAAATACTTGGAACCTTAAAGTTTTCAAATAGGTTATTATTTTGGGAGCAAATACTTGTTCTTTATAGTGACCTTGTTATGTTGACAATAGTCAATACACATTCTTAAGGAACCATCCTTCTTTTGACCAAATAGTATTGTAGCATCCGAAGGGGAGACACACAGCCTAATGAATCCCTTATCAATAAGATCCTTCAACCGTTTCTTCAATTTTTTAAAATTCGATTGGGGCTATTCTTTATGGCAATATAGATATTGATTGAGTCAAAAAGGACATCAAATCCAAAGTCAATCTCCCTATCAGGAGGAGGAACTCCAAAAGAAGTTCATATGCAAATTTATGATATATTAACCATTCGACATGGAATGAATAATTCGATGCCTCAACATTAGCATCCCTAACTCATACTAAGTGATAGATATGCTTGTGGAGAACATGTTTCTATCCTTAAGGTATGAAATAAACTTTCCTTTTGAAAATAATGCACCTCTCTTCTGTTCTATGACTAGTTCATTAACAAACTGAAATCTCACAATTTTGGTCCAACAATCGGCTGTAACGGCAACATGATAACAACTAATCATGTCGATAATGACATCAAAGTCAAGCATTTCTAAATATATTAAATAGATATTTGTGTCTCTATGACATACGATGACTATGCAGAACCCTAGAAGCATTACTAGCAGCTACTCTTGAGACTCACAATAGTAACGGACATAGAGAATGGTTCCTCAAATTGTTCTGGTTCCTTCCCAGCCTCTTAGTGACATAGGGTGTTATATAAACTTTCTAGGTATTACCCTTATTATTTTGTTTTGCTATCGAACAATCCCTCTGAATATGGCCCCCAAGGACATACCTATATTATACATCCATGCCCATATGACACTGCCCTACATGTATCTTGCAATACTTTCTACAAGGAGGATTTTATGGAGTTCTTTGCGTAACACAAGCTTGAGACTGTGAGTTGGATGCTCTGAAACTCTAACTAGTGTAAATCCTTTAGAGAATTTTGGGTTTTATAGGTGTCTCACATGTTGTAGATGGAGAAGGCCCTACCGACATTTTGTTAAACAAGGACCTATTACTATTTCCCTAGTAAGTATCATCATTGCTAACTGAAATGGCATCTTACCTGGTTTTCTCCCTATTAGACCTATTCGTTTGTTTCCTGTCTTCTCTATTGTGAGTAAACTGCCAATCTCAGCTTTATATCTATATCCTTATATAGTAAGGTTGTAGCACATTCATAGTTATGTGCATTCCATAGCTTTTATGTACCCAAAGCTCTAACATCGAATCCTAGACATGAAGCAGAAAATCAGCAAAAGTGGTATTTTTTTCACAGGACAAGTGTACACTACAAATCTTGGTGAGGAAGGATGACTCAAGGGTTCCAGTCATGGTCACAAAATATAGTCCAAAACCCAATTCAGTCTAGACACCACGAGTAAAAAGATGACTTGTGGTACGCTAAGACGATCTATCCTGTTTGGCCATTGTATAAGGTTCAAAAACTGTTCAAATATTTACCAGTGACCATGAGCCATGGTACCATAGGACAACTCATTTTGTCCAACCGTGGGATAAAAATTCAAAAATGATCAAGCCTATCCCAGTGACCACAAGTGCATACCACGAGTCATGGTATATTTTAATGAGTCGTGGTGTGAATCGTATGGACTTGGTGACTATTTTTTGGTATGATCTTCCAAGGATATTTTCATAACTACCTATGCTTTTAACCCTAAACTATGTCATTTTGGGGTCTTTTAGAAGGGTATTTAGGGGAGTTAGTCGATCCTTGCTCTCATTCTCTCCTAAACACTCAAAAAACAAAATGTCAGGAGCGATTAAACTATCTAAAGTCAAGAACTATAGTTCTTCTCCAGGCTTCAAGGTTCATGTTCTAGAAAGAATTCTCTAACTCCAAGTATGTGGGATTTCAAGAAGGGTTATTCTTTCACCCTTGTGTCCCAAAAGCTTTCATAAATTATAGAAATCTCAATCCTTTAGAAATCATGTCTTAGGGTTCTCATTTAATTTATGTTTCCCCTATTAACTCGGTGATTTCAAGAGTCCTATGGACTTATTATTATGCGATATTATAGATTTTACATTTAGTTACATACTGCATTTTTCATGTTATTGCTTTTAGCATGATTCCAGAGTTTTGTTTTTCTAATTTAACATTGTTTTAGAAAAGCTTGGCATGTTGTGACATATGATCCCATCATAATTTCAATGTGCATATTTGACAGCATAACCAGTATTTTCAGGTTCTTTAAACTCTCATAACAGTTTTAGATAAAGTAGATTCTGACTTATTCTTAGAATACTAGTTTTAAGCTATTAGTAAATTATCAGTTAGGAGTAAGTACTTGGCTGAGTTGGATCAGTTTCACTATACCCAGGTCCTAGAATAATGTCATATTAGGTTTTAGCTCCTAATAGGCATCAGTTCTAGTGATAACAACATCCATGTCTTTATACCCTAACAAGGTATATTGGGTCCTCTCAATATGGTGTATACATCAAACACTATGTTTATCTCATGCGGTTTATGTCGGTTAATAGTCTTCTCCTATAGTTCAATACACAATTACAATTTTAGTGCAGATTCTGAGACTCAACTTTTTAGTGCATGTACTTGACCCTGAACTAGTTTTATATGTATTTTTAATATGCATCCTCAAACTATTATTCCATATCAGTATTTATGCATCTAAGATAGGGTCATTGTACTTCAGTTAAGTATATGCATTCATCTTGCATTAAGTACAACATTTAAGATTATCAGTATATTACACTTAGTTGCATATGACGACTCTATTTCACATCAGCGCGTCCACCAAGTGTGCTTGGTCGTGCAAGTAATATAGTGGCTCTTTTTAAGAACTGGAATGTCGAACCCACAGGGACTGGACCCATTCCTCTAACTATCCCTTTCTAGTGTGATCTTAAATACCTAAAGTGTGGTTATAGACATTTTCGATTAAGATTAATTAAGTCTAAGTTTGGGTCAGCAAGAAATATTCTGAAATTACTCTAGGAGCAACATGATGAAAACCAAATAATCATGCATGATTACGAATTGCAATGGAATAAGCATGGAACTATCAATTGTTATTTCACATAACTGGAATTGCATGTTTATGGTCTTTCGAGCATCTAAACACGGCAATCTGGCCTCCTTTGCATCATTGTGAGCGAGGAGTCATTTCTAGTCGCGGGCAATCAATTATGTTGTGGTTCCGGAAACGATTGGGACTTTCGTGCGTCTAACCATTTAACTCAACAGCCCACTCACAACTACTTCTTCGAGTGGTGATGTGAAAATCCCAACTTGGTCTTTAATAACCCCGTGTGTCAACCAAGCACGGTGTTAGGTATATTTCTATCCTGACACAAAATCTCCGAGATACAAACATGCTCCTCATTCTCATGTCGACCTAGGTAATGCTTTCTCAAGCTATCACCCGAGCTAACAAATATGCTTTCATGGTGATCAATCATAAAAACAACCAACAATCAGAATGCAACATGAAAACAACAATCAATAACTTAATTCCAACAATTATAAAATCCACAATCATAATTCATGGCTTCAACCCTAGAGGAAGGGTTCTAACCATTCATGTTAGTAAAACTACTCTAATCTCTACTACACTACTATTAAACTACATACTTACAAGAATTTGGTAGATGAGAATGGAATTTGCCAAACCCTAGCTGAGTTCTCCCACTTCTCCCTTCACTCCTAGGTAGTTTTCCAGAAAAAAATCGTGACCAAATGGAATTAGGAGCTAAGGGTCCTATTTATAGTAAATGGAGAACGTGCTTAATTTAGCCTGTCGTGGAACGGCTGCGTGTCACGGAGTGTATCGCGGGGCACTGCCTCCGTGACACGGAGAGGCAACGCGAAAGATCTCTGGAAATCACCCAAACATTGTACCGGCAGCACCACGCGCGTTGGCAGCGTGTCACGCCGCTTGGGCAGCAGCGTTGGCCTCTCCATGTCGCGCAGCCAGCCCTGCCGTGGCACACGTTGCCAACGTGCGGTGGGCTGTTGTGCGCAGCCTGCCTGCCGTGGCGTTGCCGACGCGCAGGTGGGCTGTTTGTGCCTCCTCTTTGCCGGCGTTCGGCGTGTTAATTCCTTTTCCAAGCCTCTACTTCACCAACTCATGGATTAGTTCCTCAAAAGTCATCAAAACCTACAAAACAAAGACTAATCATGTTTGTTAGCACATATCTTCACATTCATATAAAATCACATGAAAATGTATAACATAACTTAGATAACAAGACTAATTTAAAGTTATAAAGCGTATCTGGGGCATCTATATTTTTGCCCAAGATCACTAACCCACACTAAAAGCCTTGTTCGTCCTCGAACAACCTTTTCATATCATGCATATGGAGACTCCCCACATAACTAATTTAGCAAGTTAAATTCAAACTACGACTATAATGATTATTCAAGATACAAGTTAAAAATGGAACATGCTATGAAATACAACTATGTTAAGACTTCTGAACCTCAAGAATCGTCTCTCAATCTTCACAAACTCATTCAAATCAACTGATTAAGGAATCCCACATAATTTTATCCTTCATTAAACATGTGCCCGCACGGAAAGAAAGTTACCAATTTCACACGCAAAAACAATTTTTACATCACAGCATGTGTGGGTACATAAATAGAATTACACTCACTCTCACAAAGAATTCAATGCATCATGTCATGACCCATAAGCTTGCCCTTAGTGTTTTACTCCACTAATTTGAGGATGTATGAATGTAGATCAAGTAGGACTTTTTAGGATGTAATGTAACTCAGGTACGGTAGGTACTATTCTGGCCGATAATAGTGACTATCTTTCCTAAGCGCTTTTAACATCTCGCCCTCATTGCGAACTGCCCTTCCCCTTACTTCACCTTTTTCTTTTTCGCTTTGTCCTCTTATGTTCCCCTTTATTTAGGCACTTTTGACTTGTTAGTAAGGAGCTCTATAAATAACTTTTTCATTACTTTTTGTTTTCTTATCGCAATAATGATCAACCACTTTCCCACAAGTGCACCTATGTCCTTTCTCAACTTCTACAACTTGCTACTTTTCATTTATTTTCATTCTTCTCATTCGCGCTACTCTTTCAGATTTTTCTTCTTCAAGCGCTAGGAGCTTTGGATCAAGTGCCCAAGGTTAATGAAAGAAAAGGGTTAAGCTTATGTTGCAGCTATCAAAGAATAGGCTCAAGGCTCGATGGGGCTAACTAGGATTAATTTTCAAGGTAGGTAAAATGAGGGATAAAAATTTGGTTCAGTCAAAGAAATGCCTAAATCATCTCCTACAGTCACATCCTTCATTTCGTTTGATAAACACATCGGGCAAGTTCTAGACAATCCACAATAGCATAAGAATACTCAAAACCTTACACTCATGGCACATGCTCAATACAAGACACATTCAGCAGACTCTTACTCAGCTAATCACAAGAATTTAAACATTAAGCTTCAATTATATTGAGTCAAATTCAAGAGCCTAAGTGTCTCAACAAAGTTATACTTGTGCTTCAACACTAACATACTTGCATCTCACAATCATATCTAGCACATAACAAGAACATAAAGCATCCATTAGCTACGGTTTCAAAAACCCGACATCTATCGACTAATTTTCCTCAAGACGGTCGTCATCCATTAATTGTCGGAAACAGTTACTGCTTTACAACTAAAACATTATATACAGACAAAAATAAAAAAAATAAAAAATTTTATTCTTCAGTTCAAAGACCCCCTTGGAAAGGACCGAAAAGAAAAACCAGCAGGTGATGAAGTCATGCTTGACTCGCAAAAAAATTTCAAATTTTTCTCATTTTTCCACACAAGCATTACATTCACCAACAATTTGTTAAGCACAAAAAAAATTTAAATTTCCTTCCCTTAGAAATTTCCCTCACCCCACACTTAAATCATGCTATGTCCTCATAGCATCAAATTAACTTTGGGTGAAATACTCCTGGGCCTTTGAAGGCTAATAACATGTTTTTCCTCAACTTGCACAAGTGGGTAGTCGACCCACACTTTTCCTCTTCCATGCTTCTTTGCTTCCTCCTCTGGGGGTACTCACACTTCCTCTACCTGTGCCTAACTTTCCACCAAAAACACAAAAAAAATTTGAAAATACAAAATCACACAAACAAAAAATCATAAATTGTACCTGGGTACCCTTGGGTTGCCCCTCCCAAGCAGCGCCCAACTTATTTTAAGTCGTGGCCCGACGTGGACTGCTCTTACAGGACATCCTCATACTTGGGTTCTCTTTCGAGAACCATCTCCTTTTCTTTTGTTGTTTAGAAGAAACAACCTCCACTCTGTTCCTCCCTTTCTCCAACTTCTTCTCCAATTGAAACCCTCTATCAGACTTGGGCTGAACACCAAATGTACCTTTGGCCGTGCACCTGCCCAGACTCCTCCACCCCACACTCATCCTCTGCCAACACACTTACCTGACAAAGGTTTCTGTAGTGTGCGGAATGGGATTTTATTTCACTTAGTAGACACGGAAGGTTTCTTCTTCATCATCGACCCTCATTTTCAGGGTCCTTCAACTCCAAGTCGATCTGCGCTCCTCCGGTGGCCAAGAATGGCCGTCCCAATATTAAGGGTACCTGGTCATCAACTGAAAATCTAAAATAATAAAATCAGCAGGTATAATAAATTTACCTACTTTGATGAGAAGGTCCTCTATGATTCCCTCAGGTGTCACTCATGACTTGTCAGCCAGCTGCAGCATCAACCTTGCCGGTCTCGGGGTCTTCCCAACCCCAAGGTGTTGAATAAGGATAAGGGCATTGGAACAACTGCCTTTCGTACACAAAGCTCGGAGCACTTCAGCTTTACCAATTTGTATGGGGAGAGTAAAACTCTCGGGGTCTTTGAGCTTCTTTGGCATTTTGCTCAATACGTGACTGCACTTCTCAGTGGTGCTACAGTCTGGACATCCACCAATCTATTTGATTTCGCCATCACGTCTTCAAGTATTTATCATACTTGGGCATTCCTACAAGACATCAATAAGAGGCAAATTTATGTGAAGTTCTTTGAAGCTCTCAAGAACTTTTTGATATTCCTCCTCCTTGCTCTTTTGAATCTACGAGGGAAAGAGTGGTGAGTGGGTCTTTGTGATGGCTGCAATGAAGGTTGCATATTTGGTGTCCAGCACTGAACTGCTCAGTATCGGTGGATGGTCTGGTCTTACCAACTCCCGGCTGCACCTCTTTCTCAACTCTTTAGGCACTGCAACAGCTAACTGCCTTCCGCTTCTACGACTGATGGAATTGATCTGACGGGGGTTAGGATCTGCGTAAACATAAATCCCCCTTGCGGCCTCATGTTTTGAGCAGCTGCTATTTGACCCACTTGTTTTCAAGATTGCGGTGGCTACTTGCTGATTCGTGGAGCTCTGTTGCCATCCTCGCCTGATTTCTGCTAACTGATTCTGGGTCTCCATAATTTTCTGTGAGTGTTTCCTCCAATGCGGCTGCTACTATGCCCTCAATCTTGCCTATTCTTTTGATACTGATGTTGTTGAGGTTGTATAAAATTCTGCTTTTGGTTTCCACCCAAGAATTCGGGTGGCCCTGCCAATTTCTGTTGGAGTTCTTTCCGAAATTCTGATTCCTTTGCACATTCCCAGCAAAATTGGTGATTCGGATTGGCTCCACAATATTCTGCGTTGTGCCCATTATTACCACAAATTTCACACCAACTAGGAACACTGAACTGCATTAACCTGGCCTAGGTGTTGGTGCATACTCAGTTTATTGAACTGAGTGTCTCCCTGATGTTGGAATGAAGCTAACTGTGCTGCCAAGGTATTCAAACCATCTGCTTCTATCAACCCGATCTTCTTCCTATCCCTCTTGATGACTCGCTGTGCCACTCTAGATTTCCTTGTGCAATTCTGTTCAACAAAGTGTACAACTCATCATACGTCTTCTCCAAGGCTTGCCCACCCGCTGCAGAAGTCTAGTAATATTTTTGTGTGTGGGTCTAGAATTTATACAAAGGTATGGGCCAGCACTTCCATTCGATTCTGATGATGAGGACAGTCTCTCAGCAATGACTTGAATCTTTCCCAAGCCATATACAAGTTCTCATCAGGCTTCTGCTTGAAGCTGAGTATTTAACTTCTCAACTTTGCAGTTTTGCCTGAAGGAAAAAAATCTTATAAGGAACTTCTGTGTATATTCCTTGAAGTTATGGAGTTCGGTGGCTCGGCCTTCAGCCACTTTTTTGCCTCTCCCAACAATGAAAATGGGAAGAGGGTTAAGCAGACATAATCTGTAGACACGCCGGGGCCGGTGAGGACAAACGTGTACTTAATAAAGAAAGCTCTGTAAGTGCTGCAGGTCCTCATGTGCCATTCCGGTGAACTGACCACTAGAATGTTACAACTGCACCATGTTCTGTTTAAGCTCAAAAGTTCCCTCCAGAAACCGTTTGGATACTAGAGGTCACATTCGTCCTTCAGTGGGATGGCCCACTTCTTCGAACTGGTCTTATTGCTTCAGTAAACCTTTGTGCTTACGCAGGTGGTTTGTTGTTGTCACCTTTTCTTGAAGTCTCTTCAGCTTATGCCTCTAGAGATGCTCTCCTTCGCAAATGAATTTGACGTTACGGATTTCAATCGCCCGGTTCCACAAGCTCTCTATTTCTAGCCAGCTCGCGGGACAACCTGTCACCTGCAATAAGTCAAACCAAGACCAAGTTTCTCAACACTCAAGGAAATTCCAAAAATCACACAAAAATAGATAAATTAACAAACTTCCTTGGTCAACAGCAGTGCCAAAAACTTGATGACTCTATTTCACATCGAGCGCGTCCGCAAGTGTGCAGGTCGTGCAAGTAATATAGTGTCTCTTTTAAGAACCGAATTGTCGAACCCACAGGGACTGGACACATTCCTCTAACTATCCCTTTCTAGTGTGATCTTAAATACCTAAGTGTGGTTATGACATTTTCGATTAAAGAGTAATTAAGTCTAAGTTTGGGTCAACGAAATATTCAGAAATTACTCTAGGAGCAACATAGGTGAAAACCAAATAATCATGCGAGACTATGATTTGCAATGGAACCAAAGCATGGAACTATCAATTGTTATTTCACATAATTAGGGTACGTATTCATGGTCTTTTAGAGCCTTAACACGGCAATCTAGCCTCCTGCATCATTGTGAGCGAAGTCCACAATTTCTAGTCGCGGGCAATCAATTATGTTGTGGTTTATGGGGAAACGATTAAGGACTTTCGTGCGTCAGCATTTAACTCAACTTAGCCTCACAACTACTTCTTCGAGTGGTGATGTGACATCCCAAGTTGGTTTTCATAACCCCCGTGTGTCAACCAAGCACTGTGTTAGGCCATATTTCTATCTGACACAAAAATCTCTCCCGAGATACAAACATGCTCCTCCATTCTCATGTCCTGACCTAGGTAATGCTTTCTCAAGCTATTACCCAAGTTAACAAATATGATTTCATGGTGATCAATCGCATAAAAGTAACCAACAATCAGAAGCAAACAATAACAACAATCAATAACTTAATTCCAAAACAATTACATAAAATCCACAATCATAATTCATAGCTAACCTAGAGAGGGGTTCTAACCATTCATGTTAAGTAAAAACTACCTAATCTCTACTACACTACTATTAAACTACATACTTACAAGAATTTGATAGATGAGAAGGGAATTTGACAAACGCTAGCTGAGTTCTCCCACTTCTCCCTTCTCTCCGTTACGGTTTCAGAAAAAATCGTGACCAAATGGAATTAGGAGCTGGGTCCTATTTATAGTAAATGGAGAAAGTGTGAATTTAGCCTGTCGTGGAACGGCTCAAGTGTCTGAGTGTATGCGGAGCACTACCTCCCGTGACATGGAGGCGCACTTGCTCTCTGGAAATCACCCGAAAAGTGGCCTCGGCAGCACCCTGCGGTGGCAGCGTGTCACGCTGGGCAGCGCGTTGGCCTCTCCATGTCGCGCAGCCAGCCTGCGTGGCTTGGTTGCCAACGTGCAGGTGGGCTGTTGTGTGCAGCCTGCCTTCGGTGGCCTGCGTTGCCGACGCGCAGGTGGTGTTTTGTGCTCCCCTCTTTGCCGGCGTTCGCGTGTTAATTCCGTTTCCAAGCCTCTACTTCACCAACTCATGGATTAGTTCCTCAAAGTCATTGAAACCTACCAAACAAAGACTAATCATGTTGGTTAGCACATATCTTCACATTCATATAAAATCACATGAAAATGTATAACATAACTTAGATAAAAAGACTAATTTAAGTTATAAAGCGTAACACGGGCACTATTTTTGCCCGTGATCAGCATATCTCAAATGCTTACTACAAATTCCACGTACTGGCAGCATATGTTCTCTTTCACTATATCCTATCATAATATAGGTTGAAGTACTCAAGCACAACATCATGGTTAGCTTCGATCTAGTGCCCATCAGTAGCTATTAGTGGTGAGTCCTCATCATCTGAGTTTTGGTGGTATGCTTATTTTAGTTGTCTTTATTCTTATTTTCAATTTCAAACTTTTAGAGTTAGTTGGAGACTTATTCCAGTAACTCATCAGTTAGTAGAGGCTTTCAAATAGAGTTAATAATTTCATCTTTATGTATTAGTGTCAAACTCATTATCTACCTCATTGATTTAAAAATTCAAACTATTTCAGTGCTTAGAAAGTCATTTATAATTTCAAGTTGTTTCCACTCAGTTCATCGATAAATCAGATCATATTAGTGTTATGCCTTGCCATGGGTGAGCTTGGGGTCACTTGTGGCTCTAAGAATCATGTTACTTCTAGGATGTAGACTTAGGTCATGAAAAACATTATATTAGAGCATTAGGTTTGGGAGTGTCTTAGGATATGCGAAAGTCGTGTTATGTAGAGTCTTTTTAATGGATGTGAAGCGTCATCACCCCCTTGAGGAAGAAGCTATGAAATGTTTTAGGAAAGTCTCCCTTCTTTCATGATTCCTATTATGGGATAGAGTGTAAACTCTAATTATCCTTCTAACTCCTTCTCTATGCATTTACTGACAATGCCTCTCAAAAGAGCAAATGGAAGGAGAATGGTAACAGGAACTAGCAGCCCCACCAGCTCTAGCATACCCTGGCGGATGAATAGGTTACTTATACTGTAGATTTAAGGCTACATTTCAGATTCTTGCTCAGTCCATGACAAATCAGGTCAATCAGTAGGTTGTTGAACCAGCTAATCCGAATGGAAATGCAGTTGCTGCTAGAGTACAGACAATGCCTCTCAGAAGAGAAAACGGAAGGAGAAACGTTAACCGGAACTATCAAGCCCCACTAACTCTAGCATACTCTCTGGATGAATAGGTTACTCATGTTGAATTCAGGGCTACATTTCAGATTCTTGCTATGTCCATGAGCAATTAGGTAAATCAACAGGTTATTGAACCTGCTAAACCAAATGGAAATGCAGTTGCCGCTAGAGTTTTGTACTTCACTCGAATGAATCCTCTAGAGTTCCTATCACGATCCAAGTCTACACCCTGGACCGACATAGTACTTAGGGCCACAAGTGACCCCAAGCTAACCCATCACATAAAAATACTACTGAAATTCTGAATATTGTATGAAATCTATAAGTGGAGGCTTCACAGAGTATAACTAAACAAAATACTTTTAAAGAAAAAAACAATACATCACAGAAAACCACTGAATTTTCCTCTATCTGAAAGCCATTTAAGAGCTGATGAGTTGCTGGAACAAGCCATCAGCTAACTCTAAAGAAGTCTGAACTAAAAAATATAAAAATATAATAGTCTGGAAAGGAAACTCTGACCCTCAGCAAATGAGGACTCACCACTGAACTCTATTGATTTCCGCCGGAGAGAGGACTACTGACGATACTGAGACTGAGCCTGCGTTTATATCATAAGACATACAAGATAGAGAGTATGCGTGTACTTTGTATGTACTGAGTAAGTGAAATATGAAGCAAAATGTAAAGATACAGAGATTTTGTAAGCTGGAGCGACAAAACATGTAATGACCATAACGGGAATCGTAAATATTGAAGTATCTGATAATCTGATAATATTATAAAGTACTAGTAACTTTCTGAAGGTCGTAAACATATTCTGAATTCTGAACGAATAAGCTAAAAGGGCTATGATTGTACTAGACTGAGTTGTACAACACTATACTGTGGGAGGAACTATAACCAACCACGTGAGCTAGACGTGGAGTCCTATGTATACCCCCCATCAGAGAAGGCCCACTATGTCTTTCCAGGTATAGTAGTTGAGCTGGGTGATCATTGTTTAATGCCCGTTTAGGCTAACAACCTATGGTGGTAACGTAGTTTTAGAACTTGGGTGCACTGAACCCCGGCTTCACTTGGTTAAGTTATGCTCTTACTAGAAATTCTAATTATGTCTAACTAGGATAATAGCTCGAAATTGGTGTCCTAAGACTTTAGTTAGGACTACTTGTTTGGAAGTGTCCTAAGAGTCTAAAAGACCTAAAAGTAACTATGTTCCAAGACTCGTCGAGCTACTTTATCTGAAAAGTGTCATAATGGTCTAAGGAACAACTAACAAGCTGATAGTGGTACTATTGAGGTTACTGATTTCCTCAAGACCAAAGTAGTAAAACTGATCAACTGACATTTCTGTAGAACACTGAGTGTTGATTGAGGCTCTGAGACTGAGTAATCATGAATTTGTATTAACATTGGTAAATTAAAAGGAACTTTTCTTAAAAACAATATTCATATGCGAGATTCTCAAATATGCAACTCTCATTCAAATTGCATTTGAGATTAGGGCTAAAATACATACTATATGAAATGAAATACCAAGCATGAATTACAACTGATAATAATTTTGGAAAAACTCAAAAAATTATCACGATAAAGGTTCATTAACTATTTGAAGGAAAACCCTAGTTTCGATATTCTATAAATTTGGAACTAAGGAGATTGTTGTTAAGAATTTGGGACAAAAAAGTTAGATAAATTTCCTTGCTGAAATCCCATCTACCTGTAGTTGAATTTCTCTAAGAAAATCCTTAAGAATTTATGAAGAAAGGATGTAACCCTTGTTCTTTCCCTGTATTTCTGCTGATTTCCTACGTACTTCCTTTGAGAGTAAAAATGGGAATGAGAGAAATGGTCTACCAACCCCCTAAATCCCCCTTCAAAATTCTCCCCATATGATGTAGTTAGGTCATTAAAATAATAGGATTTTTACAAAAATGCTACTGAAACTATTATTAAAAATTTTCGCTTATCGGTGGTGCGACTCATCCTATGAGTCATTACTGGAATCTGACCCGTACCTTAACTAGTGGTTAGAGACCTTGCTCCACCATTTCTCTGAAGTTTTCCATGGCTTCTACGATTTGTACAAGAATCCTGCGAATCATACCTCGTTCTATGATTTCTTCTTGAACACTCATGTAACTTAACTCACAACTCAATATATGGTCCACACCAATATAACACAAGTCGTACCACAACTCGTAGTTACCCATGATTTTATTGACCATCTTGGTAGGAGTCGTAACATGCACTCGTGATTCTCAATCACACTAACAACTCCTCCAACCCTCCTATAAAAGAGGTGGTACGACTCTTACCATGATTATATAAGTAAAGTACTGTGACTCATACTGAGGTCTTTTTCCCAGTTTTCATGATCCAAGTTTTTAAATATAAAGACTAGTCTCAAAGAATTTCTGAGGTGTTACAATATCTCCCCTTAGAAATATTCGTACTCGAATGAAGGCTAAATAAGTTGAGACTGGGGATTGGGGGGGAAGGGCTGTAATCCCGACTGAAAGATATAAACTGACTATTGAAGGAGTGATTGACTCCTACCTGAGATGAAACATACTAACTAGACTTATGCATCTAAGGTGCACATTTTAAACATGAACAGGGCTGACAAGTACGAAACTGTAGGAATAGAGTACTGAAAGGACTTAATACCTGATCATGAAGCTAAACTGCCAAGGGAATAAATGAGGTATTTATCAATCATGTTTGCTTTTTCTTCCCATGTAGCTTCCTCAACTAGCTGGTTCCTCCATAAGACTTTTATTGAAGCTACCTCTTTGTTTCTTAGCTTACGAACCTGACAGTCTAGGATTTAGGTGAAACTTCTTTGTAAGAGAGGTTGTCCTTTACACCAATACTCTCTAGAGGCACAATTAAGGTCGGTTCAGCAATGCGTTCCTTTAACATGGACACATGAAAGACTTGGTCAACCGATGCTAACTCCATAAGCAACTCTAGCTCATAAACCACATTGTTAGTACGTCTTAGTATTCTATAAGGGCCGATATATCTACGAATGACTTTCCTTTTTTCTCGAATCTCGTCACCACTTCATAGGTGATATTTTTCAGATATACGCAATCATCCAAAACAAACTCAACTCCCTTCTCCTCACATCTGCATATGATTTCTGTGAAACTGGTGGTGTAGCTTTTCTTTGATAATTTACACTTTCTACATGGCCTCATGTGTTGAATCCAGACCTATTAAGGTAGATTTACCAACCTCAAACAACCTAAAAGAGATATTATACCTCATGCCATATAATGCCTCGAATGGGGTCATTTGAATAATAGAATGGTTGTTATTTTTGTATGCAAACTCATGCAGGTAGGTGATCATCCCAACTACCCTTGAAGTTGATCATGCACACCCTCAACATATCTTCAAAATTCTTAATAGTCCACTCGGCCTGGCCATCTGTTTGTGGGGTGGAAAGTTGTCTTTGAAACTTAACACGAGTACCAAGTCCTTTCTAGAATGATTTCCAAAAAGTGCGAGGTGAACTGAGTCCCCTATCTGAGATGATATAAAAGGGAACTCAATGTTGTCTGACAAATTCTCGGATGCATAGCCAAGAATAATCATATGCTGAATTCATAGTCTTATATAATACCCTGAAAGCCCTAAGATGAGACTCGAGGGTTCAAATGGAGAAAATAGAAAATTCTGTATTGGGTCTGAAAAAGAGAGTGTTAGTGACCTTAGGAGACTTCACGAGTCGTTAAGTGACTCGTGAAAGTGGAGAAGGATGACTAGAATTTTGTTCGGGGGTGACCACGAGAAAGTAGCAGGCTGTGGCCAGGGCAACAAGTCATGGAGTTGGTCGTGGTCGGGGGCGGCATGGATGTTGAATTTTTGCAAAATTCCCAACGACTGGGTCAGCATGAGTCGTTAGGTACACCACGAGTCATAGTAGTCCTTCGTGGTGACTAGCAGGTGTATGTTTCCAATTAGCACCTTGTGGGAGCAGGTAACAGTCATCCTCCTAGGTAACGACTTATCAGTCCTTCGTGGACTGGCGAGTGTATTTTCCTGCGGGCTATAAGCATTTTTTCATATTTCTAAACTCAATGATAAAATATGTCATTTAAGCTCAATTAGAAGAGTTTCCAAGATGTAATATTCTAAGCCTCCCATTCCATGCATGCAAGATCAAGAGTCCATTGAAAGAGCATGCTGAGGATTATTTGAGTTCTTCCTCAATTCACTTGGATTCTCAAGAGAAGTTGTGAAATTAAAGGTACCCAGGTATGCGGGGTTATGAATGGGAGTATTCTTCATTCCATGCCCATTCCTCTTTTCTAAACTCTATGTAATTCAAGGTTGATGGGTCTATGGGGTTTTAACCAAATTTGTGAAGTTTCCTAAGTACCTATCATGGATAAAATCATTATATTTCTAATGTTGTTTTAAGAATCATGGGCATGATTTATAATGATTTTATTACAATTTATGATTTCAAAGTTTACAATTTATGATTCACAAATTATGAGAGTTCATGAGGAGATGAGATTAGGATCTATGTTTTCAAGTATGATGAAATATCTACGTTGTATGATTTTTAATTACCCATGTTTTCAATTATGATTTTTGACCTCAAGTGTTCTATAAAAGCAGTTGTATGTTTGGAAGCTATATATGATCAAATATGTTTCATGATATACTCAATTTCAAATTTATTAGCTTACCACATGGATTTAGTCTAAACCACTTTTAACCTGTCGTTATAGTTGATCGAGATCCTCATGTTATATTTTTAAGATTCTGTATATATTTCTTATGATTAAAGCTCGTCACAAGACAATGGTTTATCTTTGTTGAAAAATGATGAAGTATATGCATGTTTTGGGAGTAGTGTCTAGCATCGAGTAGGCTTAAGGTTCAGTCAACCCTATCCTCAGAACTACAGGCCGTAGGTATATTCAGATTGTTGGGACCTCCCTTATGATCCTTCCCTGCCCCCGAGGGGCCTTCAGCTGTCAATATCATGGAAGCACCCTTAGCCCTGACAAAGGCTTTGGACAGATTTTCCCACTTGAGCGTAAAAGTAGAGACCACGTAAGCTCTATCGCAGTAATGCCAATTATATGACGAGTCTCCCATTCTTCCTCATGATTTCAGCTATGCATTTTCATCGATCATGATATTATGTTTTCAACAGGTCTGGCCCAATATTCAGTTTTACTTATGATTATCCGTTCCAGCTTTGGTTCATTCGAATCATTTATGATATTCAATAATGTTTAAATCATGTTTTTACATAATAGAATGCAAGCCTTACTCTCAGAATCTTATTTGAAAAATATTTTATGATATACATGATTTCAGTTTTACATACTTAGCGGTTTTATTTATCTTGCATATTTATTAAGTTCCAAGTATTGACGACATACTCTATACTATATCATTTCATGGTACAGGTTCAGACGTTTAGGTTCAGTCCCGCCGTAGACACATTTCAGAGTTAGCACTTCTCATCCTATTGGTGAGTCCTCATCATTCGAGGACCTTCTTATCGATTTGTAATCAGTACTTTCAGTTTCAGTTTGTTAGTTGAGTTCCTGTCCTATCAACTCATCCAGGTCTTAGAGGCTTATCGGACACTAGCATGTATTCAGCTTCAGATTAGTATTATGCTTTTGTTGTTCAGATGTTATTAAATTTTCAGACTTTCACTACTTCAAGTGTTAGACTTTTTGCATTTATTATGTTGAGCTTTAATTGTTATGTTCATTCCATGGATTGACTTGGAATATTATAGGGTTCTTTTGTCCCATGTCTCGATCTGGACCTATGTTTGGGTCGTGACATCTTAACTAATAGGAAATGTGCTAATGTAGTCATTTGGTCTATGAACACTCAAATTGAGTCATTTTGCCAGCTAGTACAAGGTAAACCTGTGATGAAGTCCATATTCATTTCTTCCCACTTACAAGTGTGAATACCGATATCTTTAGTCATACCTCTACGTCTCTGGTGTTCAACTTTGACCTATTGGTATTTTGGACACTTAGTCTAAATTCTGCAATGTCCTTCTTCATGCCATTCCACCAGTAAAAAATTCCCATAGGTCATGGTACATCTTGGTGGGCAGGTGATACAATATCTTAAGTTGTGGGCTTCCATTAGTATCCGCTGCCTCACATTTTCCTTCTCTAGAACACATAATCTTCCATGGTAATGGAGCACACCATCTCCTTTTGGAGAATGGCTACCACTTTTCTTAGAACTTCCTTTTTCAACTTGAGTAAAATGGGTCTTCATCCTACTTGACTTAACCTCACCACCAGTGTGGATTATGACCCACTCTGGATTACAACTCCACCATCAGCTGAATCAACTAACTATACTCCTAACCGAGCCGACCTGCGAATGTCCTTTTCCAACTCTTTTTACCTTCCTTTGACATGAGAAATATTTTTCATAGACATCCCGCTGAGGGCGTCAACCACTACAATGGCCTTACTTAGGTTATACAACACACTCATGTCATAATCCTTCAACAACTCTAGTTATCTTCTTCGATGAAGATTCAAATCCTTTTGACTGAACATATATTGCAAACTCTTGTGATCAGTGAAAACATCTATATGAACCCTATAGAGATAATGTATCCAAATTATCCGGCGAACACTACCACTATCAATTTAAGATCGTGAGTCGGATAGTTCTTCTCGTGAGCCTTGAGCTGTGCGGAGGCATAAGCTATGACTTTTCCATGTTGCATTGGACCACAACCAAGGCCAACTTTGGAGGTATCAAAGTAGATCACGAACCCTTCTAAACCTTCTAGATGAGTAAGAACTAGGATTGTAGTGAGTCAGAGTCTTCAACTCCTAAAAAAAGTCATCCACATTCACCAATCATAAACTTCACCGTTCTCTAAGTTAGTTTTGATAAAGGGGAGGCAATGGAGGAGAATCCTTCAACAAACCATTTGTAATAGACGACTAGACCCCAGAAACTCCTGATGTCTGTCGAGGTGGGTCTTGGATGAGTCCTTAACTGCTACTATATTATGAGGATCCACCTGAATACCCTCTCTAGAGACCACGTGACCGAGAAAGGCAATTGATTTTAACAAGAATTCACACTTCTCTTGAATTTGGAGAACAACTGGTGGTCCTTGAGAGTCTATAAAACTATTCTCAGATGGACTACATGTTCCTCCTCTATTATGGAATAAATCAATATATCATCTATAAAAACAATGACAGACATATCCGGTACCTCTTGAATACCCTATTCATCGGTCCATATAAAATGCGAGGCATTGGTTAGTCCAAAAACATATAACTACAAATTAATAGTGACCATACCATGTTCTAAAGGCTACTTTTGGAATGCTACGTTCTCTGACCCTGAGATGGTGGTATCTTGATCTGAGATCTATCTTGGAGAAATAACTAGCTCCGTAAAGTTGATCGAACAAGTAAATGAAATCCTGGGTAGAGGATATCTATTCTTTACTATGACTTTATTCAGATGACGGTAGTTGATGCACATTCTGAGTGTACCGTTATTCTTTCACACGAATAGGACTAGGGCACCACATAGAGAGATACTAGGTCTGACGAAGCCCTTATCTAGAAGGTCTTTCATCTGTTTCTTAAATTCCTTGAGCTTAGCTAGAGACATTATGTAAGGAAGAATATAGATGGGCTGGGTATCTAGAAGAAAGATCTTTGGCGAAGTCTATTTCCTGTTCGGAAGGGACTCCCAAGGAGTCCTCCGAGAAACACATCAGGAAACTCATTCAGTAACGAAGACTGACTGGAGTGTTGGGATCTCGAAACTAGAATCTTTTACCTAACCATGTGGTAGATAATACCCTTTGACAATCATTTTTCTAGTCTCCAAGATATGGAATGAAATAACCCTTAGGCGCTAAAGTACTACCCTTCCACTCTAAGACTGGTTCATTGGGAAATTGAAACTTGACAACCCTAGTTACGTAGTCGGCGAAGCATAACAAGAATGCAACCAGTACATACCAAGGATAAGGTCGAAGTCAACCATGTCTAGCTCTACTAGATCAACGAAAGTGACTTTACTCAACACTGAGACTAGACAATTTCTACATACTCGACTGGCTTTAATTGACTCACAAACCAGGGTAGAGACTAAAAATAGTTCAGAGAGAGTTTATGTACTAATATCAAGTTGGATTGCAATATAAGGAGCATATACATCTATGCAAAAAAAGCACAACATACCAGCAACCACATCAGGTGAGTTCTCCTGATCCTGTCTAGAAGGTAGAGCATAGAAATGATTTTGGCACTAACTACCACCTGTGCACGAGCAGTGCCCTATTTGGCTGGGCAACCTGTCGAGGATGCTGATTGGGCTTCCCCGTCCTTCTGATGGGCACTCTCTCAACCTATGACTGGGCGGAGTCACAACAACAAAAACAACCCTCTTTTCCCAGACAACACTCCTTAGCGTGATTCTTACCACTCTTAGGACATGTTAAAAAGTGCGGCTACTGGAGACATGGCTGGGATTGGGACCTAGTCACCACCTCTCCCTATCTTTGTGGGGCCTGGATGACAGAGCGCTGGCTGAGGGAAGGTGTTGGAGGCCTCTACTGTTGCTGAGGGAGATTACTACTGCACGACCTCTGTGGGGGTACTCAAACTAACCGGTTCTGGCCCATTTGTTCTCCCTCTCTATGTCCTTCAACTTTTCTTCCTCTATCTGCTAGGCATGAATGAAGAGACTGGAAAGGTCTATATCTTTGATGAGCATGGCGATCCTGCATTCCTTGAGTACAAAATTTGAGACTTTGTTAACAAACTTTAGCATGAGAGCCCTCGGCTCAACAACCATTTCTGGGACATATCTCGACAGCTGAGTGAACTTTAGTGCATACTCCTCTACTGTCATGTTGTTTTTTCTCAATTTCATAAACTCAACAACCTTAGCTTCCGTCAATTCCTGGGAAATAACCTATCTAGAAAGGTTGTAATGAATTCATCATTTAGACACGCTCTATTCTATCTTCCCTCCTTTTAATATTTGTACCAAATCTGAGCTACCCCTTTCAGCTGATAGACAACCAAATCAGCACTCTCTATAGATGTGACACCCAAGATTTAGGTGCTTTTCTAAGTCTTGTCCATAGAACTCCTGCAGGTCCTCTTCTTCTTTAGACCACGAAAAGTTGGGGGATTCTTCCGCGTGAAATCCCCGACCCTGGCTACCTTCTAGACCCATTGGTGTTGACTAGTTGCAGGACCTTCTGGTTGACCTAGTTTGTAATTGCCTGAGTAAGTATTTAAATAGCAGCCTGAAATTCCGTGTGGGATACTTGGTCTTCTTGAGGGGCTGGGGGAGTTGATCGGGCTGGCCGGTTAGCATTTTTGGTCCTCCTTCTATTTCCTCTTTTGGGAGGCATCATTATCTGGAAAGGGTTGAGCACGAGTTAAGAGGATGTATTATAGTCTAAAACTTTACGCACGATAAGATTTATGAACAAGGAATTTCTCCTAGAAATGCCTCGTAGCCTCCTCCTCAAAAGCGACGCGCTTCACACCCATAAGGGGAATCTACTTGACGTGGCTTTAAGATATCCTAGGACATTTTCAAAAAACCCTAAGGCCCTAATTCCATGTTTGTAACGACCCGAGTCTATACCCTAGACGACACACGGTACTTAGGACTGTTGACCCCAAGATAACCCATGGCATAACATAGTACTTAAACACTAAATATGGAATCTATAAGAGGAAGCATCATAAGACACAACTGAACCACAAAATACTTTTAAGCAAAACAATAAATCTGAAGCCACTGAATTACTAACATTGTGCGAAAGACATCTAAATGATGAGTTGTTGGGACAAGCCCCCAACTAACTCTAAAGTATGAACTAAAATATCAAAATTCAATAGTTTGGAAATAAAAATCCGGCCCTCGGCAATTGAGGACTCACCACTTAACGCTACTGATTTCTGCTAGAGAAGGACTACTGACGATGTTGAGGCTGAGAACCGCGCGCCTGTATCATAAAACGATACAACATAGTGAGTATGCATCAATAGTTTGTATGTACTGAGTATGTGAGATATAAGGAAAAGGAGTAAAAAGATACTAAAATTTTGTAAGTTGAATTGACAAAACATGAAATGGCCATAACTGGAATCATATATACTAAAGTATTTGAAAATTGGATAATATTGTAAGTACTAGTAAATTTATGAAGGTCATACACATATCCTAAATTCTGGAGGACTTAACTGAACAAGAGATTGTGACTGTACTTGACTGAGTTGTACTTTACTATACAATAGGAGGACTATAACCGATATACAACTACGTAGGCTAGACGTGGAGTTCGATGTATACACTTCATTGGTGAAGACCCACTATAACTTGCAAGGTATATTAGCTGAGTTGTATGATCACTGTCTAATGCCCATTTGGCTTAATGACCTATGGTGGTAGCATAGTTCAAGGAACCTGGGTGCGCTGAACCGCGACCCACTTGGTGCTAAGTTCTACACCCACTAAAAATTCTAGTTATGTCTTACTAGGATGATAGCTCGAAATTGGTGTCCTAAGGCTTAAATTAGGACTACTTGTCCTAGAAGTGTCACGAGAGTCTAAGAAGCTGAAAGTAACTATGTTCCAAGACTCGTCAGGCTTCCACTTTATTTGAAAGTGTCGTGACAATCTAAGGAATAACTGACAAACTAATAACTGGTACTATTAAGGTTCTTGAATTCCCCAAGACTAAAAGTGGTCAAGCGATCGGCTAACATTTTTATAGGCGAGTGTTGATGGGCACTTTGAAACTAAGTAAATCAAAGACTAACTTCTCGTCATAAATCTATACTAACATTTGTAAATTAAAAGGAACTATGCTGACAATCAATATTCATGTCTGAATTCTCAAATATGCATGTCTATTCAAATCACATTTAAAGATTGGGGGCTAAAATACATACTGTTTGAAATGAAATACCAAGAATGATTTAGAACCCCGATAATATTGGAAAAACTCAAGAATTACCACAATAAAGGAGTTCATAAACTATCTGACGGAAAACCCTAGTTCGATATTCTACAAGGCTAGAACTAAGGAGATTGTTGTAAAATATTTGGGATATAAGGGTGAGAGAAATTCCCTTTCTAGAGAATTACACATACCTATAATAGAATTTCTCACGAGAAAATCCTTAAAAAAAAATTGAGAAGAAAGGATGTAATCCTTGTTCTTGCCCTGCACTTCCGTCTGAGTTCTTATACTACCTTTGAGAGTGATAGAGGTGAGATGAGAGAAATTTTCAATCAACCACCTAAATCCCCCATCAAAACTCTCCCCAAAAAATGTACTTTAGGCATTAAAATAATATGATTTTACAAAAATGCCCCTAAAACAGTTATTAAAATTTTCTGCTTGTTAGGTGGTTTGACTCAACCTACAGTACTGAGTCCTACTGTCCGTACTAACTCGTGGTTAGGGGCCCTGCTCCACACCATTTCTCTAATATTTTCATGGAATCCTCCTATGATCCGTACAATCATCCTACAGTCGTACCTTGGTCGTGATTTCCTCTTGAACACTCCTCTGATTCAACTCACGACTCAATATACGGTCTGTACCAACATATCACGAGTCGTAGCTTGATTCAATTCTAATCTTATCCACGGCTAGTCAGTATGATTCGTACCATCTTGGTATGAGTTGTAACATGCACCCGTGATTCCTCAATCATATTTACTGCTTTCCTCCAACCCATACATTTATGAGTCCTTATGGATCATACCATGATTATACGAGTCATACTGTGACTCATACTGAGGTCTTTTTCTTAGTTTTCTACATGATCAAGTTTTAAATCTAAATGCTAGTCTTAGAAATTTCTGAAAATTATTACAGTTCCATGGTTCAAAGGTGGATGAGGATCCATAAGACTTCATCGATGAGGTTCGAGAAGATCACTAGAATCATAGGCGTTACCTCTACTCACTACAAGAAATAACACTTTTAAAAACTCCAAAAGTTGCCACAAAAGACATCTAGTGGCAATAGAAGGGTCAAATTTGTGTTGACTTAAACTAGAATTTTATTTGGGCGACATAAAGGGAGTCGCCACCAAAGGAATTTTTTTACGACATTTATCACCACAGAGGTTATTTATATACAAAAAATACAAAGCAGGTGTCCTGTCGAAAGGAGTCACCACTGAGGGAAAAGGTTTAGCAACGACAAGGTTCGCCACAAAAAGCTATTAGACGTGGCTTTAACTTGCCACAATTGACTTAGGAACAAATATATTTTTAGCAGCGACTTATAGTTGCCACAAACACTAATATTTTTTTAAAAAAAATAATATAAATTTATTTTATTATTAGTTGCCCAATAATACAATAATAATTCATTACTTATATAATGACATAACCAAAAATATTTCTCTTTCTAAGGAAAATCATATATAACATCTTCAAACTCTACCTTGTCAAAATTCTCCATCATTGGTAAAACTTTTCCAGTTAATGGATAAAGAAAGTAAAGATTCACTTCAAATAATTCGACATTAAGCAAAAAAAATTTGAAAACAATAGTACAAATAAGTTTGCTTATGAAGTATTATCTAAAATCATGAAATCTAGTTGAATTATGCAGTTACATCATGTTGTAAGCATTCAAATACAGAAGAAAAGTAAAATAGGCCCAAATATAATTATGGATGTAGAGAAGGAAACTTTTTCTTCATTAATTTTCAATCTATATTGCCAATTAATATTCACAAATGGCGCAAATAATATACAAAATGTAAAAAAGTAGAAGAATAAAGAAGTAATCGTACCAATACTAAAACAAATGCTTTCTCTTAACGAGATTAAACAAATCATAATTGTACTTAAATAATAAGTACTAAGGTTATCAATTTGAAAGAAAGAAAGGGAAGAGATATTCAGAAAAGAATTGATTTAGGAAAATGGTTTTTAACTAACAAAACAAATCCAAAATATGTAATCAATAAAGTTTACCATACTAATCATGTACTAAATCAGTTAAAGAAAGAGAGGAGTCAATAAGTATCAATATTGTTCTAATTCAGTTGAGAAAAGAGAAGCAATGATAGAATTAATCAAAATAAAAGATTATCCTTAATTAACCATATCAGAATATACTTAAAAACCAATCCAAACTTTACTATAATTACTCACTATATTAATTAAGAATCCAATCAAGGAAATTAACAAAGGAGACACAAAACTTCCTTAAAATAGAATCAATTAAGTATACATATAGTAATAATTTAACATACATAAACATATAACTAAGTTAAGGAAAAGAATAAGAAGAGGATAATCAATCCTGTAAGAATTTTAATCGGTCAATGAAGGCATAATCAAATTCAAGATTTAACACTTTTAAATTTAAAGAGAGATTAAATATTAAAGCTGACGTGTTAGTCACATGAATACGAGATATTAGGTTACCATAGTTAGAACAAGGAGAGTGTTACCATAGAATAATATTTCAAATGGTAAAGGAAACAAAATCACCCAGGAAATCAAAAGTTTAACAAAATATATAAGTTCAAGTTGTAAAACTATTTAAATTAATGAAATCATAAAGGCAGAGTAAAACAGTTTGGGGATATAAGTACCAAAAATGGTCTCAGCTAATTCGAGGAGAAAATTAATGTCATATCATATTTCAAACTGAATAGCATGGACAAAAGCTTTGTGAATCAAGAAAACATCATTTTATGGTGCACTATTTCAAAAAATAAGCTTGTGTGAATTGCAAATAAGCTTGAGGGTTTGTCTAGATGCTTATAAATCTAACATGTTATATGACTTCATTAAGTAAACATAATGGTTGAAGATTCTTTATCTCAGCACATGCTATTTTCATCTTCAAATCATAAAGTCATCTAAATATTAAATAGACAAGAGAGTATCTGAGTGATGTGATGGTAGGAAGACACGTTCACAATGCCCATCGGATAACTGATTCAGTCACCATTATATCAAGCTATTCAATTCACCAAGACCAATTGTATGCTTCCTCCTGCTCTTGATGTCCAAGGTTCTAGATCCATTTGATCCACTCTTTTCTTTAAATTATAGTGTCTTATCTCTTACCACTTGTTCAAAGCGTACATGAGAGTCTGACAACATAAACACCTTTCGCATAGTAGAATCTATACAAGTAAAAATGAGTTTAAATGCTAGGAATCCATTCGGCCATATAATTTTGGATATAGAAGTTTACTTTTTAAGATAAAATATAAAAAAAGGTTTTAAATCCTAGGAATCGATTTCGCCATAAAATTTTTGGATATAGAAGTTTACTTTTCAAGATAAAATTAAAATAGAAAACGATGATTAAAATACCTTTACTAAGTTAATGTACATTAGATGCTCTAACAGATAAATGAACTTCATAACTCCCGCTTGATCAATAGCTAGCTCGAGCCAAAGAATATGAGACTCGACCGGTTTATAATAGGAGAAGAAAATTCATAGTCATTTGATCCACTTTATTAATACTAATACAGAATACAACAGATTCATAGGATGTTGTCTATTGTTCTATTAGCAAAATACAGAATCATTACCCAACACATGAATTTTGGCAATTTGGCATCAATTAAATGGCAGAACCTATGCCAAAAGTGATATCCTAATTTCGAGCCATAAGTGAAAAGTAACCCAGGAGCCTT
This sequence comes from Datura stramonium, assembly GCA_018107945.1. NCBI lineage: Eukaryota > Viridiplantae > Streptophyta > Magnoliopsida > Solanales > Solanaceae > Datura > Datura stramonium. The sequence goes on along the minus strand of JACEIK010002128.1, from coordinate 123,135 downwards.
CATGTCAGACTGAAATATAGGCGGATCGAGACATGAGACAAGGAGCCCCGAGAGACTCCAAGTCAACCCATGACATGAATATACATCTAACATAATCAATAAAATGGAAGATCTATCATACCAAAAATATAATGAGCCTAAACATAACAAAACATCAGAACTAGGATTTACATCATACTTGACAAGCTGATTACTACACAAAGTATAAAAGCTCTAACATATCTGATCGGATGATGGGACAACACCCAAACTAACCAAAAAAATCTGAAACTGAAAGACGTAATACACTGATAAGATAAGGCCCTCGGAAGATGAGGACTCACCAACAGATACTGAGAATAGCTAACTCCGGAGATTTGACTAGCGGGACTGAGAGTGGATGTCGAGACTTGTATCATGAAATGATATAGCATAAGTATGCGGTCAATATGTTGAATACACCAGTATGCAAAGTAACTAAGCAGACATTTTAAGATATATAAGAGTTCATAAGAGTGGAACAACATGATCATAACGCTAATATCATAATGTAAACATAAGGCTCAAGTTTTCAAAACGTTCATATATCATTCATAATCATAATTATAAGAGAAAAACTTTATTAAACATAATTTGAGCCAAAGTATATAATCATAACCATACATAAATCATGAAGACAGTGGGAGATTCTTATAACCGACGAGCCCCATGAGCATACATGGAGCATGACCTGTAAGCCCTAATGGGAGGGTGTTCGTACCTTGCCAAAGGTAGAACATGAAAGAGGTGTGATATCACAAAAAAGGGCCCACTTGGGCAAGGACAGTAATCATGGGTCCCATCGTAGCTATGTTGGCGCGTAGTTTTGAGACTCTGGATATGCTTTGACCCCGAGTCTGCTTGGTGTTAAATACTACCCCAAAATATATAGTGCTCATAAGATAATATACACGAGATTCATGGGATATTTTAAAATCATGAAAGTATAATCATGCTTGAAATACGTGAACTAGCCATGAAATAAGGCTAAGTGAGTCGGCCGAAATCATAAATCCATAAATCATGAAGTTCATGCATACTTGTAATACATGTATATACTTTATATCTCATAAATCCATGGTAAGTATTTGAGAAAGATCATATCATAAGTCATAATTCATAATGAGTTAATGAACATCAAAATCAAAGTGGAATCATAACTTGTATTTTCATGAAATATGCATAATTGGGCATTATTTGTAGAAATTTAAATCCAAAAGTTTATAATTCCGAAATAGTCAAATCTACCCATGATTTATTAAACATGAATTTATACATGAAATTAACCCATAGATATATTATAAGGATTTTTATTAAAATTGGGTAAACCTCCATAGAATTATCAATAGAATTTCATGAATTATAGAGGAACTAGGCATGGGTGTGAATAATTTTACCCATTCATAACCCTACATACCTGAGAAGGACTGATTCTATAACTCCCTTGATTGCCCTATGAGGAATTGATGAAGAACTTGGAGAACTAAACTTGATCATGTTACACCCCGTAAAATTTCTCGACACATAGATGGCCCTATTCTTTCATGTTGGTTAAGAGTTTTGAAAGCCATACATGCTAAAAAAGAGCCCGAGGGAAAGAACCGGATGAGAAACCTGTCGAACCATCTCACAGGGCAGGGCAGATCCTCCGCGATGGCAACATGTCACGGAGGGGAGCCTCGCGTTGGCTCCGTGACACATTGGCCTTGTCCAGGCTCAAGTATATAAAGCCTCCACCTAGGTTTAATTCATTAAACACTTAAAAATTTCCAGAAAAATCGCGAGGAATAGAGGGCACGAGGGATTTTGGTAATTGTCGATTGATTACGCCTTCAATGGTGGTCCAAATTCAAATTAACCCCTCGAGATACCGAGGTATTTAGCAGCGAGAGCATTCCTACGGGGTTTTAGTTTCGCGAAATTCGGCCGGTAAATCATCGCGCTACCGAGCTAAGGTAAGTGGAATTGCTCCAAATTAGTGTCAATACTCCTAGCCTTAAAGAGTATATTTCTCCTTCTGGACTTTCGAGAAATAGCAGATTTTCGATCCGATCTTTCGATAAGCCAATGTTTGGGCTATAAATATATCGAAAGTGACGTTTTCTTCCAAAATATTGGTGTATTTAGTTCTAATTGACATATATGTGAATGCAGTTGGGAGAAATAGCTGGAGTACTGACCGAGCTTTGTCCGTTAGTCGGATAACCTAAAGTAAAGGTATGTAAAGACAATTTCTTCGGCAAGTTGGTAACTCTAGCCTAGCATAATTCAGTGAACTCCGTAATAGAATTTCCGGAGTTGAATATTGGTTTTGTGCAAGTTCCAGTAACCTGTTTTGCGTTGTTATATCGTATTCAGTTCGAAAGTTAGTAAAGCGGCGCCAAATGGCCAGTTATCATTTCAGACTCAGTATAGCCCGAGTCTCACGTTTAGCAAACTGTGTTTTAGAATAATATGACATACATTCAGAATAAAAAGTTAAGTAAAGTAAATCAGACAGATAGTAACTTGGCTGCAGTATAGCCATACAGATAGATGATACCTTGGCTGATATGTATACGGTCGAGATAAGCATCTTGGCTACAGTATAGCCATACAGTTAGATAAAGATCCCGGATTCAGTATAAAGCAGTATGATAATTAGTATAACACAGAAGAGTTCAAGAATAAAAATCAGAATACATATAGTATTTTTCAGTTTAAACATGCTTGCTATATATGTGATTATTGATTGTTCAGACTTGATTGTGTCGTGAGGGCACCCTTTTGAGCGTCCTCGCCGCCCCTGGGTTGGTAACTCTGTCGCCCACCGAGCGGGTGGGTATACATCACTCCGAGGAGTGGCATGCCGTCCGCAGTAGGACGAAGATGGGATGAAGTTTTCCCCATATCAGGCTAATCAGCATTACAGTCACCAGTTTACCCTGTTGTGCGCTTTGCGCCCGGGGAACAGATTTCAGATACAGTTGCAGTTACAGATACAGTACAGGAGTCCTCCAGACTCCAGACGCAGTTATTTATATCAGAGGCCATAGGCCCGAGCTGGAAACCCAGGGGCCGGCAGAGGTGCTCGTAGTTAGTAGATGAGTGGAGTGACTTATTTTTGGATGGTTTAACCCGGGTAGGGGTATATAGATTGTTTGATTGGTTGGCACCATCCGACTTATGGGGGTTGGTATTGGTTCTTGCTTGCTATATATATATATATGTATTTATATGTTATACATTAGATAATAGACAGCAGATTGCCATGACGACAGGTAAGCTCCTACCCTATCACAGTACAGAAAACTCTAATTCAGCTTATATCAGTTCTTACAGAATTCAGTTATTTCCTACTCTTCAGAAGTTGCTAGTTATGTTGTTGTATTCAGATGTGTTCAGTTGCTTTGCATACTCGGTACCAGTGGTACTGACGCCCGTTGAAATTGTTGCATTACTTACTGCGGTACTCATAGACGAGAGGCGATCCCTCGTGATTCCAGCTAGCTTATAGAGTCATCAGCTCCTGTCATCTGGAGCTTGATATTCAGAGGTGTAGTTCATTTTCTTTTGTTGTACACTATGGGTAGGTGGGGGCCCTTGTCCCGACCATTTTATCAGTACTCATAGAGGCTTGTAGATTGTATATATACATCTCCATGTGGTTAGTTGTTCCGGTCGTGTGAGGCCGTGCATTTTGTTTAGTTGGTTAGCATTTTGATTGTGTTGGCCGTGTGGGGCCATAATGCGATAGTAGTGGTGACCTTGCCGGTCACGTAATTTATGTGTTCTTATGTTAGTCACAGATGACTAGACAGCGTGGTGGCACTTGTCGGCCTGTATAGGTTCCCTTTATAGAAGTATGTCTCTGGTAGCTGAAATTATATTTACGGTGGCTATAGGCTGATCAGCCCGGAGGTGTATTTACAGCCGTTATATAGCCCATTGTTTCGGGAAATCTGTGAGATAGAGCTAGCCGAGCACCAGATGTGCCTAGGCCCACCAGTTAGCAGTCCAGGTCCTACTAGGGCACCAGGCGCCAGTCATACCCCCAAGGCGGGGCGTGACGAACACCTCTTCAAAGCCCTAAACTTGCATACAAAAATTGGGAATGACATGAATGAACTTACCCCTCTTAAAACTCACTATTCATAGCTTAAAAACGGCGTAGTTTAGGCTTAGGATCATAGGAATTACGAATAAGCCCTTACAAAATTCGCAGAGGAAAGCAGACTGTCAGTACCGACAATGAACTGGACGAGTCGTTACCTTTGACCACGAGTTATCGCCACAGTCGTCAAGTGCACTACCAAAGCTTTACCTGGAACTCACCACGGGGAACATCATGAGTTGTTATGACCATGACTCGTGGTAACATATAATCCTCTACACTAACAGAATACCAAGGGGGTCACAACAAGCGACACCACGACTCGTGGTGCTTCCCGACGAGTCGTGGTGGGGACCCGTTAGTGCACTCTCCCATACCTCCTCTCCCATACCTCCTCTTCCTCCAGCCATCCCTGGCCACGGCTTACCTAATGGGTCGTGGGGTTGACCATGGCTCATGGTCACACCCATGGTCACCCCAACTTGAAAATTTCCAACAAGTAAAATCTTCTCACCATGAGTCACTTAATGACTTATGGTCATCCTGATGGGTCGCAGGATGACTCGTTCTGTGACCTGGTGCAGAAAATTCTGTTTTCTCTATTTTATCTCCCGGATCTGGTCTTGGGGTTTTTGGGGCATTACAATATCTCTCTCTTGGAAAAATTCGTCCTCGAATATTGGAAAACGTACAAAAAAGCAAAGAAATGCAACCATCATTCTCAAATACTAATCATATAAGCCGAAAACTAATGGACTGACTAACTCTGAATTGAACTACATGACTGAACTAAATTCCCGAACCACAGATACATCCATTTATATGAAAGAAACTGAGGTACAAGAGCTGAAAATGAAACTGAATAGAGTATTAAGGAGAAAACTATTACCTTAAGCTGAAATTGAGCCCGTAGGGAATAAATATGGGTATTTAGCCATCATATCTGCCTCGTCTTCCCACGTAGCTCTCTCAACATGCTAATTACTCCATATAACCTTAACTAAAGATACTTCTTTGTTTCTTAGCAAGCGAACCTGCCGACCCAATATCTCTACCGGAACCTCTTCATAACTAATGTTGTCTTTCACATCGACACTATCCACCGGAACAATTAGGGATAGATCACCCAAACACTTCCTTAAGAGTGATACATGGAAAACTGAATGGACCGAAGCTAATTTTGAGGGAAACTCCAATTCATATGCCACTTTGCCAACCCATTTCATAACCCGGTATTGGCATACATAACGAGGACTGAGTTTTCCTTTCTTTCTGAACCTCATCACTCCCTTCATGGGAGACACCTTTAGGAACACACAATAACCAACTTCAAACTCCATCTCTCTCCTCCTTACATCAGCATAGGACTTTTGGCGACTTTGAGTTGTTTTCAACCTGTCCCGTATGAGCTGAACTTTCTCCATGGCCTTATGGACTAAATCTGGTCTTATCATTGCAGCTTCACCAACTTCAAACAAACCAATAGGCAATCTACATCTCCACCAATAGAAAGCCTCAAACGGAGACATCTGAATGCTGAAATGGTAGCTTTATTGTACGCGAACTCAATGAGAGGAAAATGATCATCCTAACTACCCTTGAAGTCAATCACATATGCTCTCAACATGTCCTCGAGAGTCTTAATTTTCTGCTCTACTTGACCATCCGTTTGCGGTTGAAATGCTGTATTGAGCTTGACCTGAGTACCAAGTCTTTTTTGAAACAATCTCCAAAATTGGGAGGTAAACTAAGTACCTCTGTATGATATGATGGACAAGGGAACTCCAAGAAACCAAACTAGCTCTCGGATGTATAGTTTGGCATAATCCTCAGTTGAATAAGTAGTTTTGATTGGTAGAAAATAAGCGTCTTTGGTCAACCTATCCAAAACCACCCAAATAGAGTCATATTGCCGACGAGTGCATGGAAATACTACAACGACGTCCATATTGATCTCCTCCCACTTCTAAATAGGGATACTAATGTCTTGAAGTACACCTCCTGGTCTTTGATGCTCAACCTTCACTTGCTAACAATTTGGACACTTAGCCACAAATTCTGCAATGTCCTTCTTCATACCATTCCACCAATAGACTTCCCGTAGGTCACAATACATCTTGGTAGCACCTGGATGTGTCAAATATCTGGAAATATGAGCCTCATGTATCATCCAATCTCTCAAATCATCAACACCCGGAACACACCAACTACCTTGATACCTAAGCACACCATCTCCCCTTTTGGAGACGACCTCTGCCTTCTAATCCTAAATGACTTCCTTCAACTTCATCAATATAGGATCCTCGTCTTACCTAGCTTTGACATCAGTCAAGGAGGATTCTGATTCATACAAAACAATGACACACAAAACGTTCACATCCACCCGAAACTCATTTGGAATCCCCTGGTCACAACCAAAAAATGCAATTCTATCATAAAACTCATTTCGGACTAGTTGAGAGTATTAAATTACCAATAAAAGGTTGTTCAAAAGTTGACCTTGGTCAAACTTAGCCCTCTCAAAGCTCATAATTTCAACCAAGGGTTACAAATTACTCCCGAAGCACCTCAGGATCCATGCAAACTACCCAACTAAGTCATAAATCACCATCTGAAACCAACAGAGCTTTCAGAACCTAATTTCAAGCTCGTTAACCTGAACTGTTGACTCTGGTCAAACCTCTCAAACGTCAAACCCTCCAAAATAAAAAATCTCACCTGATCATCATTAGATCATCTTGGAAATGGTGTCATCCACCTCCACCAATCATGAATAACAAAATGAATATATGGAAATGTACAACCCAGGGAAATGGATCAACAATCATAAGTGACCATGCAGGTTATTGCACTTCCTGGCTCGGCTAATAACTACACATCCTGGACTTCCACATACTTGGCACCTAAGGCAGGCATAGGGAGTTATCTTGAATGTACCCATTTTAACCATAATCTCCATCATGGGGAACATTGATAAGGTGTAGAGTAAGGGAACCATGAGCACGAATCATGTAAGTAATCCAAGCTAGGCATATACCAGATATAGCAAGATCTTTTGAGCCGATAGGGCAAATCTTAGGGACTGAATGCATAGAGCTAAGTGTGCTAAGAGACATGATTTCGCAACGTAACGAGGGTCATGACATGAAGCTGAATGGGAAATATTGGGATTGCTGACTGACGGGGTTACCTATCATCTTAGGGTTCTGAACATAAGCGTGAGTTAAACGTAGCATCGAGCGAAACATGAGGGAAACATCTAAAGGGGAACGGATGAACTACCCCCAAATACTATTCAAAAAATTCCTTACTAGAAAACTTAAGACCTGACTTGGCCCTTAACTTACCATTTCCCTGCCTTCCACAAAATAAATCTCATATTAAAAGCACAAGGGATCTTGTACCTTGTACAATAGTTCTCGAAACTAGCAATCATGGTAGGATCTATAGGAAGGTTTATAACATACCTGGGACTAATCTAAGGCTAACTTCCACATTCTATTCGTAACCTATCCTACTGGGATGGGCGATTTGCTAGAGCTGCTGATTCAATGATTGCCGCACCGGCTCTACCCTTGCCTTGCTTGGTCGATAGGCAATTCTAGCGCATGTGTCTAGCCTCCCTATATCCGTAACAAGTGTATGAACCTACCAAACACTGTCCCCCCGTGTTTTACCACATCTCAGGCATGCTGACTGGCTAGATAATGCTGCAGGAGGGGTGGCCAGAGCATGGCCTCTCTGTCCATTTCACTTGGCTGAAGGGCAATCCCTGTGTTTATGTCCAGGCCAGCCATAATAGAAGAATACATCTAAACCTACCATGCACTTCCCTAGGTGGTTCTTCCTGCAGAGTCCACAAATTGGGTAAGTAATCTCCCTCACCCGAGGCTTGTATCCCTAAACTTGAGCTAGGGACGTCTAACGGGGTTCAGAGCGACTCCCACTACTCAACCCTTGCTGGGAACTCTCCATGTCTTCAGTCCTGGGCCTTTTGTTCCCCCTTTCTTCCCCCTTATGCTCTCCACCCATATTCGAATCACCAAACTTAGACGGGCTCCTCTTCGTGAGTTCTTTAACTCTAGTAGTTGTCGCCTCTCTGGTAGGGTTCATTGTTGCAATAGTCTGCTAGTTAGGCTGGGTGACCATGGCCTATATCAACACTTTGAGGGCTCTAAGTTCAGCATCCGTAACTTTCATGGGATCAATCGGAGTTGGTGGGGCTGGCTAACTCCCATTGTTGTTCTAAGAAGACATGTTTCTGCACATGCGTATAGCATGAGTTAGAGGAATGAGAGAGTCGAACTCATGGAACGAGATAGAGTTATTAAAGAAGGAAACATTTTCTAAATGTCTAGTAGACTCTTCATCATAAGTGTGGAACGCTTCACAACTATGAAAAAGACTACTTAACGCGACTTTCAGACACCCTAGGAACTTCAAAACCTAATGCTCTGATACAAAGTTTATCATGATTGGAACATATGACCAGATCAAGACATGGGACAAGTAGCCCCGAGAGACTCCAAGTCAACCCATGGCATGAACATACATCTAACACAATCAATAAAACAGAAGATTTATCATACTAAACATAACATAACATCAGAACTTGGATTTACATCATACATGACAAGCTGATTACTATGCAAAGTCCGAAAGCCTCTAACATATATGATAGCTTGATGGGACAACACCCCCAACTAACCCGAAAAATCTGAAACTGAAAGACGTAATAAACTGATAATATAGGGCCCTCTCAAGATGAGGATTCGCCAACAAATACTGAGAATAGATAACTCCAGAGATTTGACTAGCGGGATTGGGCCTGGATGTCGAAGCTTGTATCATGAAATGATACAGCATAGAGTATGCAGTCAATACATGAAATGTACTGAGTATAAAAGGTAAGTGAAACGGACAGTTTAAGATACATAAGAGTTCATAAGAGTGGGACAACATGATCATAACATAAATATCATAATGTGAACATAAGGCTCAAGGTTTCCAAAACATTCGAAAATCATTCATAATCATAATCATAAGAGAAAAGATTTATTAAACATGACTTGAGCCAATGTATCATAACCATACATAAATCATGAGGAACAGTGGGAGATTCTTATAACCGATATACCCCATATGAGCACACATGGAGCTTGACCTGTAAACCCCTAGATGGGAGGGTGTTTGTTCCTTGCCAATGGTAGAACCATGAAAGAGGTGTGATATCAAAATAAAAGGCCCATTTGGGAAAAGGCAACAATATCATGGAGTTCCCATCATGGCTACATTGGGCCGTTGTTTTGAGACTCTGGGTATGCTTGGACGCCGGCTCTACTTGGGGTTAAATACTACTCCCAAAACATATGTAGTTCTCATAGGATAATATACATGAGATTCATGAGATAGTTTAAAATCATGATAACCATAAGCATTCTTGAAATACGTGAACTAGCCATGAAATAAGACACGTGAGTCAGCAAAAATCACAAATCCATAAATCATGAAGTTCATGCATACTTGTAAAACATGTATATACTTGATATCTCATAAATCCATGGTAAGTATTTGAGAGTGATCATATCATAAGTCATAACTTAATAGGTTAATGAACATCAAAATCAAAGTGGAATCATAACTTGAATTTTTATGAAATATACATAATTGGGCATTGTTTGTAGAAATTTAAATCCATAAGTTTATTATTCTAAATAGTCATAAAATCTGCCCATGATTCATAAAACATGAATTTATACATGAGAGGAATTAACTCATAG
>JACEIK010002128.1:100150-113144 GCA_018107945.1 Datura stramonium | reverse complement strand
CATTCATAACCCTACATACATGAGAAGGACTGATTCTACAACTCCCTTGATTACCATATAAAGAATTGATGAAGAACTTGGAGAACTAGACATGATCACCTCTTCAGAGCCCCTCTTAAAACTTACTATTCCTAGCTTAAAATGATGTAATTTAGGCCTTAGGATCATAGGAATCACGAATAATCCCTTACTAAATTCGCACAGGAAAACAGGCTGCCAGTCCCAACTAGGGACTGTACGAGTTGTTACCTCTAACCACGAGTCATCACCACAGTCGTTAAGTGCACTGCTAAAGCTTTACCTGGAACTCACCACAGGGAACATTACAAGTCGTTACTGGTGACCACAACTCGTGGTCACCACTCATCCTCCACATTACCTGAATACCAAGGGGGGTCACCATGGGCTACACCACGACTCGTGGTGCATCCCAATGAGTCATGGTGGGGACCTGTTAAGTGCATTACCCCATACCTCCTCTTCCTTCAGCCATCCTTGACCATGGGTGACCTAACGACTGGTGGGGCTGACCAGGACTCATGTTCACCCAAACTTGAAAATTTCCAACAAGTCAAACCTTCTCACCATGAGTCACTTAAAGACTCGTGGTCAACCTGACAGGTCATAGGATGACTCATCCTGTGACCTGGTGCAAAAAATTCTATTTTCTCCGTTTCAACTCCTGGATCTGGTCTTGGGGTTTCCGGGCATTACACTTCATCTGAGTGCAAATTAAAGCATGGATCATTAAAATGCGATGATCTATCCCATACTCATGCATGATTTGTAAAGTGTGAAATCAAAAATTTTGAGGCAAGAAAAAAAAAGTAAGTTTTCCAACTTATATGTCTTCAAATACTTTTCTACTAAGATAAAAGGAAATACCTTTAAGAACTAAAAATTCTATCTTAATCCAAGGAAATCAGTTCAGGAATTGGTTCTTTGGAAGTTAGATTTCAACTTATGTAAGAAAAAATTCAAATGAGGAATTTCAAAGATTTATTATCTTACACTAAACTTTCTAAAACAAAAGAAATATAGTTGAGAAATTTTACTATAGAGGGAAAAAACCTTAAGCAAACAACACCACTACAACATATGGCAAGAGAAAACCTACCGAGGTTTTCAAGAATACTAAAATGAAAACTAATATAAGAAAAATAACCTTTTATCCGTGTATCATCCAAAACAACACAAGAATAGCACACCAAGTGAGAAAAGAATCATTGATACGATTTTAATCCAACATATACATGATTATATGTATTCATCCATCTCTGGAGGTTCTTTGTGAATATTTATACATGGTGCTAAATAATCAAAAATATCGGCAACAACAATTATGAAATGAGCTTCTTATCTACCAAAACCTTGGCAATGCCAAAGACTAAGCTCAAGATTCTCATCAACGAGTATTTTTCTTGATTTAATATCTTGATAAACTTTTTAGGAATGTAGTCATGTCGTACGAATTGTATCTTTTTAAAGGAATATCAATTATCATATTGTAAATTGACAACTAACAAACATTTAGGCTTGACCAAAGAGAAAAGAAGGAATGAGAAACAACACATGATAATTGTTGAGGTGAAGTGATTAGGGATAGTAAAATAGAAAATAACCATTTTATCTATGTGGGTAAGTGTCACGACCCGAACGTACACCCGGATCGTAGACACGGGACAAGGGATCCCGAGAGAACCCAAGTCGACCCATGCCACATGCATACATCTAATCTCCTTTAAGTAGAGCGGAATACATAGCATAAGACATAGAGGAAACACAAATATAACATAACACCAGAAATACTAAGTGTACACATGAGCTGAATACTACACATTGTCTGAAAGCCTCTACTACATACGATGGGTTGATGGGACAACATCCCCAACTAACCCAAACAACACTGAAACATAAGATAACATAAAATTCTGTCAAACGACCCTCCGAACACGAGGACTCACCAATAAGCTGAAAACGTAAGCTGAGATTAGCTAAGGATGAGGATGAGCCTGAGATCCAGATGCTTTATCATGAAACGATACAACATAGAAGATATGCGGTCAGTACGTGGAATGTACCAAGTATGCAAGGTAAGTAAAACGGACATTTAAAAGTAAAAAAAAATTCCAAAGTAACATAGGACAATGACATCATGCATATATCATAAACTTCGTAAGAAAACATAAAGCTCAAGGCTTTCATACCATACATAAAGCGTTCATAATAATAATCATAATAAACATTATCAAAACATAACTTGAGCCAATAACGTAAATATAAAAATGCATAAGACATGCGGAACAATGGGAGGACTCGTCATAACCGACACTGTCATGGTAGAGTCTTTCATGATGCCCAACTATCTCACTCAAGTAGGCAGAGCCGTCCCTGGCTTGCTAGGCAAGGGTCGTGCATTAGGCGTGATATCACATTTGAGGGGATCAATATCAATACATCATATCATTATAAATACACGAGTACACATGATTATGAGACACCGACGTAGTCCTTTTAATTCCGGGTTGCTCGGTGCTAGACACGGCTCTCAAAAACATGCATATAGGCTCATACATAAATTAATAGAATCATGCATTAAGATTCATTGGCTAAAATATAACATTTATCATCATTGATCCCCTTTAAAATATGCTTAGCCAAGAATCATAGGCCCTTTTTTTTAGCCAACATCATAAATCGATAAATCATGTAATTCACTTCATAAATTGTAAATCATTCTTTAACGTGTGGGCATTGCCCAATACTTCATCATATTCAATTCTTTCAAAATATGCTCATAAACATGGGTAACTTGAATTCATTCTTTTTCGTCATCAATAAATTTAAAATGTTGCATATTCATCGTAAATCATAACTTTCACGAACCTTCATTAAATGGGCATGTTCGATTTAAAAGATTGAAACATGATTTTAAGGAAAATAATATAAAACCTGCCCATCATTCATAATTCAATAATTAAAACTCAATTAAATTAAGCCCATAAAGAGAAATCACATTTCCATGCATTTGAGTAAACACCCCATAGAATTTGAATAGGAGGATTCCTGATTACATCGAAATTTGGGCATGGCTGTGAAAGGAATCACCCATTCTAAATCCTACATACCTGGGAATCGATTGATTTTGAGGTTCCTTGAATACCCACAAAGAGATTGATGGAAACTTGGGCAAGAAGACCTTGAATCTCCCAAAACTCTCTCTAAAATTCTTGCATGAGAATGGGCATGCATAAAGGACTTAACTCATCTTATCACACTCAGAGAAATACATAAAACGATGTAGTTTAGGATCTAAAAGCATGAAAAAGTCAAATATGCCCTTAATGAACCTGCCCTAAAATCTGACCGCATAGAACCCATGAGTGGGAACAACGGGTCGTGGGAACCACCAATGACCCGTCATGTCCCTCGTTGAATGGACTGCTGAATGCCTTCTCTCGGTAATAACCAATGGATGGACAGGGCGACTCATCCTCTAAAACCACGGTTTGTTACACCATCCATTGTTTGCTCTTCATAAAATCCGAACCTCCTTGCCACGAGCCTCACCACGACTCATGGTTCCTTCCAACGAGTCATGGTCTCAACCCATTACCTCCACTAGAAATTATTAGCCTCCAACAACGACCACAACCAACGACCTGTGGTTACTTCTAATGGGTCGTTGGGTCTCCCGTTGTTTACCCTGTTGCCCAGCCTGACCCTAACCATGATTTCAAAGGACGGCACGTTGTATCCCACAGTGATTCTTCATACCTCTCCTTGTCTCCACTGCCACCAACTTTCCCTGACCAATGACAACGTTCAATGACTCGCGGTTTGATACCACGAGTCATTCGGTGGTCCGTATTGTGGTATTTGCTACTTTTTATGCACTTTTCCAATTACATTCCCGGGTCTATTCTTCGGACTTTCTGGGGTATTACAATATAATTCCCTTGGAAACATTCGTCCTGTAATGTAGGAAACAAGCAGCAAACAGAAATATACAATTTATCACAGCTATATATTGATAATTTTAACCGAAATTTTCACGGAATGACTACCTCTAAACTAGACCACATAGCTAAATTGATCTCATGCTTCACATACACATTCATACACAGAAAAGAAACTTTCATACATGAACTGAACGTAAAAACTAAATGGGATCGTAGAGTAGAACTGATACCTCAAGTCTTAACTGAGCCGGTAGAGAACAAATGTGGGTATCTAGCCATCATATTCGCTTCGGCTTCCCACATAGCTCCTTCGACATGCTGATTTCTCCATAAGACCTTAATTGAAGATACTTCTTTGTTTCTCAACTTCCGAACCTGACGATCGAAGATTTCAGCGGGAATTTCTTCATAACTGAGGCTGTCTTTTACCCCAATCCTGTCTACCGGGACCACCAAGGCTGGGTCACCCAAACATTTCTTCAAAAGTGACATATGAAAGGTGGGATGAACTGAAGATAACTCCGATCGCAAGTCCAACTCATACGCCACCTTACCAACTCTCCTGACAACCCGGTAGGGACCAACAAAGAAGGGACTTAGTTTCCCCTTCTTTCCAAACCGCATGACTCCCTTCATGGGAGACACATTTAGAAATACCCAGTCGTACACATCAAACTCCAAATCTCTTCTCCTCACATAAGCATATGATTTCTGATGACTCTGAGCGGTTTTTAACCGGTCCCTTATCAACTGAACATTTACCGTAGCCTTATGAACCGAGTCTGGCCCTATCATAGCAGCCTCACCAAACTCAAACCATCTGATGGGAGATCTACACATCCGCCCGTAAAGAGCCTCGAACGGTGTCATCTGCATACTAGAGTGATAGTTGTTGTTATAAGAAAACTCGATTAAGGGAAAGTGATAATCCCAACTACTTTTGAAATGCATGATACATGCCCTCAACATGTCCTCAAGAGTTTGGATTGTTCGTTCCGCCTAGCCATCTGTTTGTAGATGAAAGGTTGTGCTGAGCTTGACTTGATTCCAAAGTCCCTTCTAAAAAGACCTCCAAAATTGAGAGGTAAACTGAGTACCTCAGTCTGAAATAATAAACACACTCCATGATGTTGAACCAACTCGCGAATATACAACTTGGTATAATCATCCGTGGAATTCGTGGTCATGAACGGTTGGAAGTGTGCAGTCTTTGTTAACCTTTCTACCACCACCCAAATGGAATCATAGTGTCGGCGAGTACGAGGTAGGTCTGTAATGAAATCCATATTTATTTCCTCCAACTTCCAAGTTGGAATGCTAATATCCTTAAATACACCTCCCGACCTTTGATGCTTGACTTTCACTTGCTGACAGTTTGGACATTTAGCTACGAACTCCGCAATATCCTTTTTCATACCATCCCACCAATAGATTTCTCGCAAGTCCCAATACATCTTTGTGGATCCCGTATGGATGGAATATCGGGTACCATGTGCCTCATGTAATATCCGAACCCTCAAATTATCGACGTCCAGAACACATAGTTGACCCTGGTATCATAGCACACCATCTCCCCCATGGCAGAAAACCTCCACTTTTTGAATCTGCACCGCCTCCTTCAGCTTCCTCAATATTGGATCCTCACCTTGCCTAGATTTAACATCAACCACCAAAGACGATTCTGACCCGTTATGTACAACAACACCGCCATCAGCCGAGTCGATCAATCTAACTCCTAGTCTTGTAAGTCGGTGAACATATTTCACCAACTCCTTCTTCCCCTTATCCACATGGGACACATTCTCCATTGAGAGCCTACTAAGCACATCCGCAACCACATTTTCCTTGCCCGGGTGGTAGAGGACACCAATGTCGTAGTCCTTTAGCAACTATAACCACCTCCTTTGCTGAAGATTTAGATCCTTCTGTGTGAACACATATTTCAAGCTCTTATGATCCATAAATACATCCATGTGGACCCCATACAAGTAATGCTTCCATATCTTCAATGCAAACACCACCGCGTCCAACTTGAGATCATGGGTCGCATAATTCTTTTCATCAACTTTCAGTTGTCTCAAGGCATATGCTATTACCTTCCCACGCTGCATCAACACACATTCCAGCCCGACTCTCGAAGCATCACAATATACAAAAAAGCCATCAGTACCCTCAGGCAAAGTCAACACAGGTTTTGAAGTGAGTCGGGTCTTCAACTTTTGGAAGCTTTTCTCACACTCCTCCGACCATTGGAACTTTATCTTTTTCTGAGTCAACTTGGTCAAAGGAGCCTCAATAGATGAGAAACCCTCAAAAAACCTATGGTAGTATCCAGCTAGACCCAAGAAACTCTGAATTTCTGAAGGATTCACCGATCTAGGCAAATTCTTCATCGCTTCGATTTTTCGAGAATCCACCCTTATGCCCTCACTCGAAACCACATGGCCCATAAATGCCACCGAGTCCAGCCAAAATTCACACTTGCTAAACTTTGCATACAACTGGCTATCCTTGAGAGTCTGAAGTACTGTTCTAAAATGAGCAGCATGCTCCTCCTCGCTCCGGAAGTATATAAGGATGTCATCAATGAACACAATCAAGAACATATCCAGATATACCTTGAACACCCTATTCATCATATCCATAAAAGTTGCAGGAGCATTGGTTAGTCCAAATGAAGTAACTACAAACTCATAATGGCCATAATGGGTCCTGAAGGTTGTCTTTGGGATATCACTCTCCCGGACTCTTAGGTGATGATACCTAGACTTGAGATCTATCTTCGAGAAACACCTAGCACCCTTGAGCTAGTCACATAAATCATCAATCCTAGGAAAGGGATACCTGTTCTTGATGGTGACCTTATTAAGTTGTCGATAGTCAATACACATGCGAAGGGAATCGTTATTCTTTCGAACAAATAGAATTGGTGAACCCCATGGAGACTGGCTCGGTCTAATGAAGCCCTTATCCAACAGATCCTTTAGCTTATCCTTCAATTCTTTTAGCTCGGCTGGAGCCATCTTATAGGGAGGAATAGAGACAGGCTTTGTATCGGGTAATAGATTAATACCGAAATAAATTTTCCTCTCTGGAGGAACACCTGGAAAATCATTAGGAAACACCTTCGGATATTCGCACACCACTAGAACTGATTGAATAGCCAGGATCTCAGACTCCACATCCTTAACCCTAACTAGGTAGTATATGCAACCTTTAGAAATCATCTTCCTGGCCTTAAGGTAGGAAATAAACCCATCTGCTGGTACCACTAAACTACCCTTCCACTCCAACACGGACTCACTCGAAAAATGGAATTCCACCGTACGGGTCCTATAATTTATCAAAGAATAACATGCAAACAACCAATCCATGCCAAGAATAATGTCACAGTCAGTCATGCCTAACTCTACAAGGTCTGCGAAGGTAACCTTATGCAACACAATGATTGGGCTTTCTCTATATACTCATCTAGCTATGACCAAATCACCAACAGAGGTCAAAACTGAAAATGGTTCTGACATGGTCTTAGGACTAACTCCAAGGCTACTAGAATGTAAGGAGTCACGAAAGACAAGGTGGCTCCTGGATCTAGCAAGGCATAAACATCAATATGAAAGATACGCAATATACCAGTGACCACGTCTGGCGAAGTATCCTGCTCCTTGTGCGAAGCAAGGGCATATAATCGGTTTTAGCACTGTCCGCCACCTCCACTAGTCGATGCTCCCTACGGAGCGAAATGGGATGGAGCTACTGCTGACCTGGTGGTCTATGCACGACCCCTATCATCACCCTATCTAGCATACGGGCACGCTCGACGCATGTTTCCAAACCTACCACACCCATAGCAAACATCTGAATCGAGCAAGCACTCCCCAGCATGACTCTTGTTTCACTTCCAACAAGATGGAGAAGTATACTCTAACCGGGTGCCTCTCTGATCCCTCGATCCTGAAGCCCTGCTCCTTTGATCACACCTGGGTCTGAATGGAACACTAGCTGATGATGGTGTTAGGGCTAGTGATTTATGCTAAAACTATGGACGGCGCCACCGCCAGACCTCTTATGCGAAAAACCACGGCTATCCCTATGAGCCCTCTTTGCCTCTCTCTCCCTCGCATGAGCCGCCTCCATCTGCGGGTGTACAACACTATGTGAGGAAAGTCCATATCCTGGTGGAGCATAGTAGTCCTACAATCCTTTTCTAGATAACTAGTCACACCATGAATGAATCGGCTCACCCACGCCCTCTAATCTATCACTAACTCTGGAGCATACTTTGACAAACGAGTGAATTCAAGCGAATACTCCAGCACTGTTATCTTTCCTTGCTTAAGGTTTACAAACTCAGCTGCTTTCAACTCTCTTACCTCCCGAGGGAAGAACCTGTCAAGAAAGGCCATGTGGAACTCATCCCAGCTGATAGGGCCCGCTCCTGCCGCCCTGTTGTCCTTCCATTACTTGTTCAAAATATGGGAGACCTATTTTAGCTGATAGGAGGCCAAGTCCACACACTCCGCATTTTTCACCCCCCTGAGTGACCTTCAAAATCCCTTTAATGAACTCGTGTGGATCCTCATCCACTTTTGATCCCGTGAACTTAGTAGGGTTCATCCTCAAGAAGTTTCTAATCTGAGCCGCTGCTGCATTGCTATTCTGTGGAACCTGCGCAACAACTTGCTAGTTGACTTGAGCGGTCAAGGCCTGCACCAACACCTGAATAGCCACTCGAAACTCAGCGTGGGAGGCTGGCTCTAGTGCCTGGGGATCCTGAACAGGTGGGGCTTGCTGATGCTCATGGTCGTTTCCATCTCCGTGGCCTTCATCATCTCCATTCCTTGTTCAGTTCATTCTTTTAGGAGCCATAATTCTGCAATCGTGAATCGCACGAATTAGAAGAATGGAAAGAATTTTCATCGTACAATATAGAACATGAAAGGAGGGAATATTTCCTAAACGTCTAGTAGCCTCTTCGTCATAAGTGTGGCGCGCTTCACACCCATGAACAAGAATCTTCTTAACGCGACCCACGGATTGGACGCGAAATGAAACAGTTACCGATCAGTAGAGGGTCCAAAAATGTGGACCAAACTGCAATGAGCACCTTCGAGAGCGCGGATCGCAGATAGGCCGCGAAACACATATTTTTTCTGTAAAACATGATTTCAGCCCCTATTTAAAATGAGATTTTGGATCCTCTTCCTTATTTCTTCACCCCAACTCGACCCCAACAGCCCCAAAAGCTCTCAAAAAAACTTATAAGCATGGAGAAAAATCTCCCATGATTTTAAAACATAAAACCACGAATTCTCAAGATTTTGACATCAAATCCTCTCTCTCCCCTCTAGCAAGGTCAAGAATGACTTTTGGGTTCAAGACTTGGAATCTTTAACATGAATTTTTTTCTCCAAGGTAAGTATCTCTTCTAAAACCTTTCATGAAGTATCGTTTCTAATTCTTAGGGGATTTCTAAGGTCAATATTCATGGGATGGTGCTAGGAAGCCATGAGTTCATGTGATGACCCATGGGTTAGAGTTATGGGACAATCTTGGTGTTGAAGATGGAGGTGGTTGTTTTGGTTGGACTTGAAATGGTTATGAATGTTGTTAATGGGCTTCGGGAAGAGGCGAGTATTAGTACACCCCACCCATAGGAGGCTCGTTATGCCCTTCGAGTGTTCGATGAAATGGCTATATGACTTGAAATTCATCATTAAAGTGTTGATTGTAGTTTCTATCCATATAATTACTGTTGATTGACGTCATAAAGGGATTTTTGCTTCGCAGAGATTATTGTGAGGCCAAGGATAAGGTATTTAAAGCTATCTCTATGTGTGAAAACCGCATTATTCTTTTCCGCACTATATTTTTTATGCCTATGAGCTTTTCCTTCATGTATGAGTTAGAGTTATGATGAAAATACGATTCCTTGATCTTATTGATTCTTATAAAATTCAAGACTTGCTTATGATGTTGCTTATCCTTTATGATACATCCTTTCCAAGAATTTTATGATTTTCTGCACAAAATTATAAAAGCATGAAAGATATGGAATTCCTTCAAAGTTAGAGTTTGATGATTTCTCTTAAGGATTTACTTACGAAATTCTCCTTCTTGAGTTGTTATAATTAAGGTCAAGAATGTTATGTCTATGATGTATGATTTCAAAACTCTATGAGCTCCAACGTATGTTTTATGATCATTCTTGATTACTCCATAAGTCTGTATGTATAACTATGATCCTCCTGATCCTTCTATGAGTTCCATAAGTCCTCTTTATGAACAGTGTCAATTTTACAAACTACGATTTTTCCTCTAAAAGAGAAGTTTCAATGATTTTATGAATTATAATTTTTCCTCTACAAGAGTAGTTTTAGTGACTTTATGAACTATGATTTTTCCTCTAAAAATAAAGTTTTGATGATTTTTATGAAGAATGATTATGACATGAAGATTTATGAATTTAGAGGTCTTATGACAATGATGAACTATGATTATGATATGATGATGACTTATGATGATAATCTCAGCTGCTTAATTACGATTTCAAGTAAATCACTTTAGGAATTAAAAAGAGGAGTAATATTATTAATCGAGAAGGCTTCATGCCCGAAACTACGTATACCAACGTAGGTGATGGATCATTTCTGTTGGTTCAGGGTACTACTTATGTTCCCCTGGTATGGGCTATTATGGATCCCTGCTAGCACTAAGATATGTATGTATCATACCCCCACAAGGTATGAGATGGATTAGCTGATATGTTAGAGATCGGACTCCATGTTTACATGGTGGTTTATGTCGGTTAATTTAAGAACCTACTAAGATGAAGTAATGAATGATTATGTAAAATTTGAATTTTTTTTAAAGTCAACCTATTGATTTTTCATATTCTTGACTTCGTTCATATTATGTCTATGCTTTTGGTTGTTCTTTCTATTTTCAGCTATGTTATGTTTCATTCATCCATTTTACATACAGTACAATCCTATGTACTCAAGTCCCTCCTACCAGGGGCACTGCATTATTTTATAATGCAGACTCAGGTACTTAGACCGACGATCGAGTTGTACGCTAGGATTTCTCTTATTCAGCTATTGGTGAGCCTCACTTGTTTTGGGCTTTGTTACTTCACTCAGCTTTATTAGTTTTTTACTATAAGGTATTCCGGATGCCTTGCCGTGGTAAAACAGTTATTCCATTTATGATAAAGGCTTCATTGATTCTTATGGGTCATGTTTACGTAAACTTGGCAACTCTTTTCTATAAAATAATTTTTTTTTATTTTTGATTTTTAAAGGTCAAGTCTAATGGTTCTTCCTCTTATGTTAGATGTATGCTCTTGATGAACACCATGTTATGTGGTTCACTCGGGCTACCGATGACATCGGGTGCTGGTCATGCCTAGGCCCTAGGTCGGGGCGTGACACAATGAAAGCCTAATATTATGGATGAACAACTCTTAAAATGGGATGCAAATGTGAGAACTTACCAGAGAAATGTCAATGTCTAAGAACACTCCAATCAGTTTGTGAGTGTATGCAATGATAATCTCCAGGTCTCAAGTAAATGACATAGTAAAAGAGACCTTTCATTGGACTGCAATAAGTTAATTTTTGGGTTTAAAATTTTAGTGGCATTCTATCCTTTATCACCAAGCAATTATTATCCAACGCAAACAAAAAGTAGAAAATCTAATGAAGAGAAAAGATTAAAGGTTCAACTGATGACCAACTACTACATGTTAGGCACCTGCCAACTAGACATACTAGTTATAATTTGTCTAGTAGTACAGATACCCTTCTTTTTGTTGGATAAGCCAAGTAGTATATCTGCTCATTCCCGTTACAAGATTAAGATATTTGGATAAGTATGTTATCTAGAATGGTTTAAAAATATAATAGACAATTGTTAAAGGTACTAGACAGTTTTTTTAATCGAAAATTAAGGAGATAGAAGAAAGATCCTAGAGAAGATCAACAACTACCTTGCCACCTAATGATTCAAAATAGTCGATTTTGTCAACAAGCACTATACATCAAGAGATGATTAGTTAAGGAAAACAGAAATTTTGAGAATACAGTTGAGGCGTTCATATGTTATTGTACATTATAGATATATGCATATCACACAGTTAACATTCATAAGAAATGATGCAGCTAATTAATTTGCATGAGGAATTCACATAACAAATTTTGCATGACAAATTTTCATAAGAAATGCAGCAATAAATGCAACTAACGGGTAACAACAACAAATTTTATGTTTGTTCCACGTCCCATAACATGGATTTTTTTAAAGCAACAACACTTGACATTATTATTTTTCATACTAAAACACCTTCACAGACAATCCAGCAAGCAACAACACTGCTAATGGCTAAAGCATTAACTCTAGTCATTGAGTAACGTGGTCACTGGTCAATGCTAAAGAAGTAGGCATGTAACACCCCAAGATTTTCTCAGATCATACCTCCGAGTTAGATAAAGTTCAGCAGGAAAACCAACAAAAATTTGTCTCAGAATGACTTGTCCAACGTGTCATTGGTTGTTCTAGCGACCTCTTAGATTGAGCCGTTGAAAGGGTTTCAAGAAAAGGTACTAAGTGTGTTTGATACCATGAGACGAAAGAACGAGTAGTTGTGGGAAGCAATGACCCGTTAGATGTAGCCGTGGTAAGACGACAGTCCAGACGTCCTAGACGTGATGAGCCAAGTGACGACCCGTTGGTTGCTGTGACGGGCCATCCTGAGGAGTCGTTACTTGGTGCTCAGAAAAGGAGTTGGTTTTTGGTTTAGTGACGACGGACAGAGACCACGAACCATTAGGTGAAGCAATGACCCATCGTGTCGGTCGTTGGAAGGATTTCAAGAATTGGTCCAGTGATGACAACGGAACCCACTGACGAGTCGCTGGATCAAGTAATGACTCGTCCTATTGATCATTGGTTGAAGAAGCAGAAGCTGGGAAGTTTCCCCAGTGGCAACGGATGGTCACCACGAGCCGTGGTAGGGACAAACAACTCGTGGT
>JACEIK010002128.1:65987-86788 GCA_018107945.1 Datura stramonium | reverse complement strand
ATATATATTGTTATGATCATCTTCATCGAAAGACGATTGTTTAGCATCATTGTAAAATGATGGAGAGCATATGCATGTTTTTGGGAGTAGTGTCTAGCACTGAGTAGGCTAGGGGTTCAGAAAACCCTGGGCTTTAGAATTACATACCAACATAGGTTTATTCAGATTCTTTGGGACCTCCTTGTGAGCTTCCCCTGCATCCAAGAGACCTTCCACTTGATATCGATATCATGGTAGCACCCTTAGCCTTGGCAAGGCTTTAGATGGCTATGCACACTTGAGTGTAATAGTCGGGACCATGCAAGCTCTATCATGGTAATGTTGGTTACATGACAACCCTCCCATTGTTCCTCACAATTTCAATTATGCATTTTCATCAGTTATGGTATTAATTTTTCAGCAAGTTTGAACCAATGTTCAATTTTTACTTATGATTATCAGTTTTTAGCTTTGGGTCATACGATTTAGTTATCAAGTTCAATTATGTTTAGTCATGTTTTTAGTTAATAACATGCAAGTCTTACTCTTAGAATCTTATGATGTAATGATTTATGATTCGCTTGTTTTCAATTTTACTTACTCATCTATTTTACTTATCTTGTATACTCGGTACATTTCAAGTACTGACCGTATACTCTATGTTGTATTATTTCATGATACAGGCTCAGATGTTAAGGCTTAGTCCCGCCGCTAGCTAGTTCTCACAGTTTAGCATATCTAGACTTGTTAGTGAGTTCTCACACTTTGAGGACCTTTAGTTAGCTTGTTATCAACATCTTTTAGTTTCAGTCTTTTAGTGGGCTAGTTAGGGTCTTGTCCCATCATCTTGTCCGTATGTAGAGTCTTATCATACATGGTTATGTATTCAGCTTTGAATTTAGAGTTTGATATTCCATTGTTAAGACATTTTTATATTATTTGGACTTCCGCTATTTTAGAATTCAATTATTTTCCACATTAATGATGTTGAGCTTTAGTTATTATGTTCATTCCATGGGTTGATTTGGAGTCATTTATGGTTCTAGGTTCTGTGTCTAGATCCGGGACTATGCTCAGGTCATGAAAAACTTTGTATCAGAGAAATAAGTTTTGAAGTGTCCTAGGGTGCTTGAAAGCCACGTTAAGTAGAGTCTTTTTCATGGGCGTTAAGCATGCCACACTTATAACGAAGAGGCTATGAAACGTTTTAGGAAATTTCCCTTCTTTCATGATCCATGTTGTGTGATAAAATGTCTTTCTATCCTTCTAACTCGTGTTATACACATTTGCAGAATCATGCCTCCTTGCTGAGTTAGCGGAAGAAGGAACAGGAACAGAAATGTCCATGAGAATGGTAATGGAGATGGGCACCAGCAAGCCCCACCAGTCCCCAAGGATCATGTGCCCGAACAGGTTGCTCATGCTGAGTTTAGGGTAGCCATCCAGATGTTAGCACAGGCATTGATCTCCCAAGTCAACCAGCAGGTGGTGGCTCATGTTCCTTAGAATGGGAACGCAACAACGGCTAGGGTAAGGGATTTCCTCAGGATGAATCCCCTTGAGTTCCTTGGATCGAGAGTGGACGAGGATCTATATAAGTTTATTGATGAGATCCAGAAGATCACCCAAATTGTGGGGGTGATGCGGGAGGATTGTGCAGATCTAGCCTCTTATCAGTTGAAAGGGATTGCCCATATCTGGTTTAGACGGTGGAAGGATAGCTGGGGAGTCGGAGTGGATCCCATTGGTTGGGATGAGTTTTTTACTGCATTTGTGGACTTTTTTCCCTTAGAGATGAGGGAGATCAAGGCAGCAGAGTTTGTGAACCTAAGGTAGAAAAAAATGACAACCTAGGAGTATGCTTTAGAGTTTGTGAACCTAAGGAAGAGTTTTTGATGTCTGCACCCCAGCGCACGCGCAAGCGTACACGGTCATACAAGTAATACATTGGACCTTTTTAAGAGCCGGATGTCGAACCCACAGGGAGTGGACTAACTTAGCGAATTATCAAGTTCTAGTGTTAATTTAATCTTCACAAGTGTTGATTATATACATTTCATAAAATTATAATGAAGTTTAGGGATGATCACAAAATAATAAAGAAACAATACAAGAAGCAACTAGAGTTAAGGCCTAATAATCATGCAATGCTGCAATTTACAATGGCTCGAGTATGAAAACTTCAATGGTTGTTTCAAATAGTTAAAATGCGACGTTCATGGTCTTTCGAGTCTCTAAACACGCCATACTAGTCTCACACCTACATCGTTCAGCGGGGATGTGATGTCCTATTCGCGAGAAATTTAATTATGTGGATGTGATTTACCGAGTTAGTTCTCTTGATTATGGACTTTCGTACATTGAATCATTTAACCTGACTTAGCTTCACAGCTACTTCTACGTGTGGTGATGTGACAATTCTAAATTGGTGTCTAGCTTATCCCGTTTTAATAACCAAGCAAGGCTAATGAGGTATAGATTCTATCCTAACCGCGAATCCTATCGTAAAGATAAGAACTTGGTCCTTACATTCTTGTTTCTAGCCTTGGGTTACTCTTTCGAGATTTTACCTAATCTTAACGATTGTGTTTTCATGGTGATCAATCATAAAAACATCAATAATTAAGAATTAAAGATAAAACAACAATTAAAACTCAAACCAAAGATGAAAATTAAGCAATCACATTCATATCATGTGGCCTAAACCCTAGAGGAAGGATTTTAGCCATTCATTTTTGTAAAAATACTCAAAAACATAATTAGAGTAAATTACTTACAAGAATAGTTAAAAGATAATGCAAAACAATGAACCCTAGGTAGAGTTCTTCACTTCTTCCTTCGCTCCTTTACGGTTTTCCAGAAATATTTTGTGACCAATGATTTTAGCAGCTAAGGTTTAATTTATACTAAATGAGAAAATGCAAAATTTTACCATACCCAAAATAGCTCCGTGACACTCTGCTCATCACACAGCTCAAGCAGTGTGGCACGGGCCTGTCGCGCAGGTGCATTGGAAAGCTCAACAGTGGCATGTCATGGGCGCAGGCTATGCGTGATGCTCGGCGTGGCATGACCTGTCTCGCTCGCGACGCACAGCGTGACACGCCCACTAGCGTGCAACGTGGCACGGCCTGGCATGGAGCCAACGCGCAGGCGCACTAGATGTCATCTTCTCGAGTGTGCAGCAAAGGCGTGGCACTGCCCTCAGCACGCAGGTTGTGCTGTGTGGAATGCTGCCCTTGCCGGCAGTTCCTCTCTCATGCCATCTTCATGCGATCTTCCACCAATTCTTTCCCATTCTTCATCTTGTTCGTGCATCAACAATTTTAATCCCCTCCTAGAATTTTACACCTACAAAACAAAGAGCCAATCATATTGGTTAGTTCATGCATTAATTTATACAAAATCACATGAGAATATAATCACTTAATTTAACAAACACAACTAAAATAAGATATAAAATAACACTTGGGCATGTAATTATGCCCAAGATCACTACCCCACACTTAAATCCTTATTCGTCTTTGAACAACTCTTTTACATCTCATGCACATGATGACTCACACATAATTAATTGAAGTAAGACAATTCATGCTAAGGCTACAACTATTGTTTTAGATGGCAAGTTAAAAATAGAGCATGAAATATTTAACCATTAAAATAAAATATAACTATGAAAAGACTTTCCAGCCTCAAGAATCATCTCTCAACCTCAACAAACTCATGCAAATTAAC
Source organism: Datura stramonium (assembly GCA_018107945.1). NCBI lineage: Eukaryota > Viridiplantae > Streptophyta > Magnoliopsida > Solanales > Solanaceae > Datura > Datura stramonium. Next base: position 83,074 of record JACEIK010002128.1, on the reverse strand, counting down.
CAATCAAGAAATCTGACATGAATTTTTATCATTTATCAAACATGTGCCCTCACAACAAGAGAGTTACCCATTTCTCACTCACGATTCATCAAATTTATAACATGTATGGGTTTATGCATAAGATATAAACTCACTCTCACAAAGAATTCACATTCCACGTGTATTGACCCATAAGCTTGCCTTTAGTGTTTTACTCCACTAATTTAAGAATGTTCGATAGTAAGATCAAGTGGGACATAATGGGTTGTAATATAAGCTAAGGGCGGGTAGGTACTGTTATGGCCTGTAATAGTGACTATTTTCCCTAAGCGCTTTGAATACATCACACTTTCCTTAGGAATTTCCATTCTCTTACATCACCTTTATTCTTTTCTCTCCCATTTTCCTCTTTTGTTTCCCCATTTCATTTGGTATACTTAAGTTGTTAGTAAGGAGTACTTAAGCAATGTTTTCTTTAATTTTCTTTTTCGCTCTTTTCTTCTTTTACTCCTTACTAACTATTATTCAAAAAATTTTTACAAAACAAGTGCACCTCTAGTCTTTTCTTTAACTTCCACAACTATTATTTTTCTTTCATTCCAACTCCTCACTCCTTAACTCTCTTTTGCATTTTCACTTAAGCTCTTAGGAGTTTTGGATCAAGTTCAAGGATGATGAAAAGAAAGAATTAAGCTCATTTTGTGTCTAGCAAAGAATAGGCTAAAGGCTCAATGGGGATAACTAGGATCATACATTCAAGGTAGGTAAAGAAAGGAACAAAAATTAGGATCATTCAAATAAATGCCTAAATCATCTCCTACAATCGACATCCCTCATTTCGCTTTGTATACACACTAGGCAAGTTCTAGACACTACACAATAGCATGGAATATTCAAAATACCTTACAGTCACAGCATATGCTCAATTCCAGATAAATTCAGTAGACTTCTTAACTCAGCTAATAACAAGAATGCAAAATTCATCTTTAAGCACATCGAGTAACATTCAAGAGCCTAGGTGTCTCAAAAAGGGTTATACAGCTATTAAGAATGCTTCAAAATTAACAACAGTTGCATCTCACAATCATGTATAGCACATAACAAGAACATCAAGCCATCAATTAGCTGAGGGTTCAAAAAAAAAACTATTGACTAACTTTCCCTCAAGAAAGTCGTGATTCATCCATCATCGGGAAAAGTCCCTAACTATGACTGAAAGAAGCTATGTCCAAACAAAGAAAAATTTTATTCATCGGTTCAAAGTGCCCCCCTTCGGAAAAGAACCAAAAAGAAAAACCAACGGGTGGGTGAATTATGCTCAACTCAAAAAATTTTAAACAAGCACTAAATCCACCCGTAATCATTAAGCACAAAATTTTGAAATTTCTCACCCTACACTTAAAATATGCTATGTCTTCAAAGCATCAAATTAGAATACAAAAAGGGTGAGAAATACTCCCTGAGGCCTCTAGGCCTAGCTAACAACATGTTTTTTTTTGTTTTTGCACAAGTTGGTTATTGACCCCACACTCATCTTCTTCCATTAACTTTAGCTTTCTCCTCCAATGGTATTCAAACTTCCCCTCACCCTGTGCTTAATTCACCACAAAAAACAACAACAAAGTGAAAATACACAAAATAATACAAAAGAAAAATAAAATTGTACCTATGGTACCCTTGGGTTACCTCCCAAGAAGCGCTTGATTTTACGTTGCTGCATGATGTGGACTATCCTTTTCATGACATCCTCAAACTAGTTTCCCCTTTCGAGAACCATCTTTTTCTCTTTTTTATTTTTCTAGGGAACAACCTCCACTCTGTCCCTCTCTTCTTCTTACTTCTTCTTTAACTTAAGTCCTCCATCATATTCGGGCTGAAATGTGATCATCTCCTATGGCAGTAGACCCATGCAATCTACCACCCCACACGTATCCTCTGACAACATATTGACCTTACAAAGGTATTTGTAGTGTGTGGGTGGGTTGATCTCTTAGTAAACTCTGAAGAGCTCTGCATCATCATCAACCCTCATTTTGAGGGTACCTGCTGTCATATTTATGATGGCTCCTCTAGTTGTCAAGAATGGCTATCCTAATATCAGGGGGTACCTTGTCCTCAACTTTAAAGTCATGTATGATGAAATCAGCGGGTATAATGATCTTACCTACTTTGATGATAAGGTCCTTAATTATTTTCTGTAGTGCCACTGTAGACTTGTCTGCCAGTTGCAGCATCACTCGTGTTGGCCTCGGCTGACCCAACCCCATGGTGTTAAACAGATATAGGGGCATTAGATTTACTATTTCCCCTAAGTCACAGAGAGCTCTTATCACTTCAGCTTTACCAATTTGTATGGGGAGAGTAAAACTCCCCGGGTGTTTGAGATTTTTTGGCATCTTGCTCATCACCCTATAGTTGCACTCCTCAGTTAGTGCCACCATGAACATCCACCAATCTGACTTTGTTGGCCATCACATCTTACAAGTACTTAGCGTACTTGGGCATTCCATGAAAACATAAAGTAAGGGCAAATTTATGTGATGTTCTTTGAAAATATTAAAGAACTTTTTAAAGCATTCTTCCTCCTTGCTCTTCTTGAGCCTTTGCGGGAATGATGGTGGTGGTCTCTGTGCTAGCTGCAATGATGATTGTGCATTGTGTTTCACAACACTCTGATTATCTCTTTTGTTTGTAGATCGACCCTGTCGGACCAGCTCCGACTGCACCTCATTTCTCTTTTTCTTTGGTGGTGCATCAGCCAATTTCTTGCCACTCCTAAGACTGATGGCATTGACCTGTCGGGGGTAGTGACCCTCCCTGAGGTATGGTATGCTGAGAAGCTGCTAATTGACCCATCTACTTCTCTAGATTTTTGGTGGACAACTGCTGATTTTTTAAATCATAAGTCATCCGTGCCTGATTTTCTGCCAATTAGGTCTAAGTAGTCATAATTTTCTGCAACATCTCCTCAATGTTGCTACTGCTTGATGCACCATCATTCTGCCTATTTTTCTGCTGATACTGCTACTGTTGAGATTGATGGTAGCTCTGACTCTGATTTCCACCCCAAGAGAAATTTGGGTGGCTCTGCCAATTCTTATTGTAGGTGCTCCCATAGGTCTGATTATTTCTTTGAACATTCCCTACAAAATTGATAGACTCCGGGTTTGCCTCGTAAGATTCTGCATTGTGACCATTGTTACCATAGATTTCACACCAACTAAGAGCCTGTTGAATTGCATTCACTTGTCCCTTCGGTTGGTTCATACTCAGTTTGTTGAACTGAGCCATCATCTGATGCTGAAATGATGCTAGTTGTGCCGCCAAGACATTAACACTATCCACCTCTATCAGCCTTGCTTCTCTCTTACCTGCCCCTCTCGATGAATCGCTGTTCCACTCTGGATTTCCTTGGGTAATCCTGTTCAACAAAGTGTACAACTCATTGTATGTCTTTTCCGGTGCTTGCCCACCCGACGCAGAGTCTAGTAAGATTTTGGTGTGTGGGTCCAGACTTTCCACAAAGGTATGGGCTAGCACCTCATTAGACTGTTAGTGATGGGGGCAGTCTCTCAATAGCGACTTGAATCTTTCCCAATTCAAATACAAGTTCTCCTTCGGCCTCTGCTTGAAGCTTAATATCTCACTTTTGAGCTTGGAAGTCTTGCCTGAAGAGAAGAATCTGATGAGGGACTTCTTTGCTAAGTAATCCCAAGAAGTAATGGAATTCGGTGGCTCATCCTTCAACCACCTCTTTTCCTCTCCCAATAATGAAAATGGGAAGAGTGTAAGTGGGACATAATTAGTTGACACTCTGGTGGGGACAAAAGTGTCACTGATTTCAAGGAAGTTCTGTAAGTGCTGCTGTGGGTCATCATGATTCATTCCAGTGAACTGGCCTCTTAATGTAACAGCTGCACCATGTTCTGCTTCAATTCAAAGTTCCCTGCAGGCTCCAATTTACGGATACTGGAGGTCACATTCGTCGCTAATGGGATTGCCACTTCGGGAATGAGTCGGGCTGCCATCTGATTAGGTAACAACTCTGCTTGCTCCACTGGTGGATGTTGTTGCAACTGCTCTTGTAACCTCTTCATCTTTTGCTCTAGAGCTTCCCTCTTGAGCAAATGCAATTGGCGTTTAGGTTCCAACGAAGGTTCCACCAGCTCTCTACTCCTTGCCAGTTCTGCAACGACAACTTGTTACCTGCAATTTAACAGAGTAAGATCAAGTTTTTCAAAACTTTAAGGAAATTAAAAATCACATAAAAAACAGAAAAATTCACTAAACTTCGCCAATCCCCGACAACAGCGCCAAAAAGTTTTCTGCATCCCAGCATACGCGCAAGCGTACGTAGTCGTACAAGTAATACAGTGGCTCTTTTTAAGAGCCGGATGTCGAACCCACAGGGACTGGACTAACTCAATGAATTATCAAGTTCTAGTGTTAATTTAATCTTCACAAGTGTTGATTATATAAATTTCATAAAATTCTAATTACGTTTAGGGGTGATCACAAAATAATCGAGAAACAATACAAGAAGCAACTAGAGTTAAGGCCTAGTAATCATGCAATGCTGCAATTCACGATGGCTCGAGTATGAAAACTTCTATTGTTATCTCAAATAGATAAAATGCGATGTTCATGGTCTTTCGAGCCTCTAAACACTCCAAACTAGTCTCACACCTACAACGTTGAGCGGGGATGTGACGTCCTAATTCGTGAGAAATTTAATTATGTGGATGTGGTTTACCGAGTTTGTTCTCTTGATTATGGACTTTCGTACCTCTAATCATTTAACCTGACTTAGCTTCACAGCTACTTCTACGTGTGGTGATGTGACAATTCTAAATTAGTGTCTAGCTTATCCCATTTTAATAACCAAGCAAGGCTAATTAGGTATAGATTCTATCCTAACCGCGAATCCTATCGTAAAGATAAGAACTTGGTCCTTACATTCTTGGTTCTAGACTAGGGTTACTCTTTCGAGTTTTTACCTAAGCTTAACGAATGTGTTTTCATGGTGATCAAGTATAAAAACATCAATAATTAAGAATGCAAGACAAAACAACAACTAAAACTCAAACCAAAAATGAAAATTAAACAATCGCATTCATATCATGTGGCCTCAACCCTAGAGGAAGGATTTTAGCCACTCATGTTCGTACAAATACTCAAAAACATAATTAGAGTACAGTACTTACAAGAATAGTTAAAAGAGAATACAAAACAACGAACCCTAGGTAGAGTTCTTCACTTCTCCCTTTGCTCCTTTACGGTTTCCCAGAAATATTTTGTGATTAATGATTTTAGGAGCTAAGGTTTTAATTTATACTAAATGAGAAAATGCTAAATTTTGTCATGCCCAAAATAGCTCTGTGACATGCTGCCCATTGCGCAACTCAAGCAGCATGGCACAAGGTTGTTGTGTAGGTGCACTAGAAACCTCCACAATGGCATGTCATGGGCATAGGCTATGAGCGATGCCCGGCATGGCACGACCCATCTTGCGCGCAATGCACAGCGTGACATGCCCACTAGCGCACAAAATGGCATGATGCACGGAGAAATGTGCAGGCGCACTGGATGGCATCTTCTCGCACACGCAGCAAAGGCGTAGCAAGGCCCTTAGAGCGTAGCTTGTGCTGCGTGGCATGCTGCCCTTGCTGGAAGTTCCTCTCTCACGCCATCTTCATGCGATCTTCCACCAATTCTTCCCATGCTTTTTCTTTTTTGTGCATCATCAATTTTAAGCCCCTCCTAGCATTTTTCACCTCCAAAATAAGGAGCTAATCATATTGGTTAGTTCATGCATGAATTTATTAAAAATCACGTTTGAATGTAATCACTTAATTTAACAAACATAACTAAAATAAGATATAAAATATCACTTAGGCATGTTATTATGCCAAAGATGAGGTGAGCCAGTCCTAGAGTGGAATGGTAGTTCAGCCATGCCTGTAGGTCGCTTTATTTCTTACCTTAAGGCTAGAAAGATGATCTCTAAGGGTTGCGTGTACCATCTTGTTCGGGTTAAGGATGCTAGGTCCAAAACCCCGACTATTAAGTCAGTTCCTATAGTGAGTGAGTATCTAGAGGTGTTTCCAGATGATCTACCAAGAGTCCCTCCCGAGTAGGAGATCGACTTTTGTATTGACCTTCTTCCTGATATGCAGCCTATATCTATTCCTCCTTACAATATGTCTCCAGCTAAGCTAAAGCAGTTGAAGGAGCAGTTGAAGGATCTCTTAGACAAAGTTTTTATCATACCTAGAAAATTCCCGTAGGGTGTACTAGTTCTCTTTGTCCAAAAGAAGGATTATTCTCTTCGGATGTGCATTGACTATCGTCAGTTGAACAAGGTCACAATCAAGAACAGGTATCCCCACTCGAGGATTGGTGACTTGTTTGACCAGCTTTAGGAAGCCAAGTGTTTTCTAAAGATAGACCTTAGATCCGAATGTCTTCAACTCAGGGTTAGAGAGAGTGACATCCCAAAACAATTTTTAGGACTTGGTATGGTCACTATAAGTTTGTAGTTATGTATTTTGGACTAACAAATTCTCCTGCAGCTTTTATAGATTTGATGAATAGGGTGTTCAACCCACATTTGGACATGTTCTTGATCGTGTTCGTAGATGATATTCTCATATACTCATGAAACAAGGAGGAGCATGCCGCTCATTTGAGGGTGGTACTACAGAGTCATAAGGATCGCCAGCTATATGCTAAATTCTGCAAGTGTGAGTTTTGGCTGGACTCAGTAGCCTTTTTGGGCATTGTGGTGTCAAGGGAGGGTGTACATGTGGACTCTCAAAAGATTGAAACTGTGAAGAATTGACCTAGACCAGTTAGTCCTTTAGATATCAATAGTTTCTTGGGCTTAGCTAGCTACTACAGGAGGTTCATTGAAGGATTTTCATCCGTTGCGGCACCGTTGACTAAGTTGACCCAAAAGAAAGTGAAGTTTCAATGGTCGGACGCCTGTGAAAAGATTTTTCATGAGTTGAAGATCCAATTCACCTTAGCACCAGTGTTGACCCTACTTTAGGGTACCGATGGATTTGTGGTATATTGTGACGCCTCGATGATCGGCCTTGGTTGTGTATTAATGCAGCATGGTAAGGTTATTGCCTATGCTTCTAGGCAGCTTAAGGTCCATGAGAAGAACTATCCGACTCACAACCTGGAGTTAGCAGCAGTAGTATTTGCCTTGAAGATCTGGAGACATTATCTATACAAGGTCCTTGTAGATGTGTATACGGACCACAGGAGCCTACAATACATGTTTACCCAGAAGGATCTGAATCTACAACAAAAAGGGTGGTTGGAGCTTCTTCAAGATTATGATATGAGTGTTCTTTATCATCCGAGCAAGGATAATGTAGTGGCAGACACTCTTAGCAGACTTTCTATTGAGAGTGTGTCTCATATAGATGAACGGAGAAAAGATTTGGTGAAGGATGTGCATCGGCTAGCACGATTAGGAGTTTACCTTGTTGATTCGACAGATGGCGGTGTCACTATTCAAAATGGTTCAGAATCCTCTTTGGTGACTGAGGTCAAGGCTAGGAAAAATGAAGATCCTAATTTGGTAAAGTTGAAGGAAGAAGTTCAGAATCAAAAGGTTGAGGTCTTCTCCCAAGGGGGAGATGGTGTACTTCGATATCAGGGTCATTTGTGTGTTCTGGGTGTTGATGATTTGAGGGATTGGATATTGAATAAGGATCATGGTTCCCAATATTCTATACATCCAGGTGCCACCAAGATAGACCATGATCGAGGGGAAATCTAATAGTTGAATGCATCTTCTATGAGGCTAAGTGTCTGAATTATCAGGAAGTGAAGGTTGAGCATCAAAGACCAGGAGGTGTGATACAAGACATCAATGTCCCTACTTGGAAGTGGGAGGAAATCAATATGGACTTCATTACAAGGTTGCATCATACTCGCTGACAGTATGACTTTATTTGAGTGGTCGTAGATAGGTTGACGCAGACAACTCATTTTCTACTAGTCAAACTAATGATTCAACAGAGGATTATACCAAATTATATATTCGGGAGTTAGTTTGGATGCACGGGGTGCCCTTTTCCATTATATCAGATAGAGGTACTCAATTTATCTCATAGATTTAGAGGTCATTTCTGAAGGGACTCGGTACTCAGGCCAAGCATAGCACAACTTTTTACCCGCAGATAGATGGTCAGGCTGAGTGGACCATTCAGAAACTCGAGGATATGTTGAGAGCATGTGTGATTGACTTCAAAGGTAGTTGGGATGATCACTTACCTCTCATCGAGTTTACTTATAATAACAACTACTATTCCAACATTCAAATGGCTCTGTTTGAGGCTCTTTATGGGCGAAGATGTAGGTCTCCTATTGGTTAGTTTGAAGTCGGTGATGCTACGTTGATAGAGCTATATTTAGTTCATGAGGCTATGGAGAAAGTCTAGCTTATAAGGAAAAGGTTGAAAAAAGCTTAGAGTCGTCCAAAGTCTTATTCCGGATGTGAAGAGGAGAGAACTTGAGTTTGATGTTGATGATTGGGTGTTTCTGAAAGTGTCTCCCATAAAGGGAGTAATGAGATTCGGAAAGAAGGAGACACTTAGTCCCAGATATGTTGGCCATATAGGATTGTGAGACGTGTTCGCAAAGTGGCCTATGAGTTGGAGTTTCCCTCAAAATTGGCTTCAGTACATCCAGTTTTCCATGTATCACTCTTAAAAAAGTGCATTGGTAACCCGACCTTTGTTGTTTCGGTGGAGAAAATAGGTGTGAAGGATAGCCTTAGTTATTAGGAGGTTTCGATTGAAATACTTGATCATCAGGTGCAGCAGTTAAGGAACAAAGAGGTAGCTTCAGCAAAGGTCCGGTGGAGGAATCAGCATGTTGAGGGAGCTACATGGGAAGCCGAAGAGATATGATGGCTAAATACCTGCATCTTTCTTCCAGCTTAAGGTATCAGTTTCCTTCTTAGTGCTCTATTAAGTTTTATGTCCAGTTCAAATGGACTAGTTTCTTTCATGCTAGTGCATGTACGTGTGATTCATGAATTCAATTCCTTCATGTATTTAGATTTGGAGTCAGTCACTTCGTCAGTTTTCATCTTCAGATGTTCAGTATTTGGGATAACAGCTCCATTCTCCAACTTTTCAATATGTTTATTCACATTCGAGGATGAATGTTCCCAAGAGGGAGATATTGTAATATCCCGGAAGTCTCTAAAATGAGACCTGAGGGTTCAAGCATAGAAAATAGGAAAATATTGCTCAAGTAAAAGGAAAAGTCATCCAGTGACCCTTGGGGAGACTTCACGAGTCGTTAAGTGACTTGTGAAGTGAGGGAAAATTGGTGAAGACTCATGGTCTGGGGGTGACCACAAAAGGAAGCCATGAGTTGTGATGTGACTCCACGACTCGTGAAGTTGGTCGAAACCAGGAGCTGTGTCAGATACTTGAAATTGGGCAGTAGACTTAATGGCTTGGACTAACGACTCGTTCAGTACACCATGAGTCGTGAGGTCACTTATGGTGACTGGTAGTGTCCAAAATTCCTGCATTTTAGTAAGGGTGTTTTTGTAAATCCTAAACTCCTAGGTCCTAAAATACATTGTTTAAAGCATAGTTAGGAGGGTTTTAAGAATACTTAACCTATCCTAAGCCCTTCCATTTCATGCATGCAAGATTATAGAGTTTTATTACAGATCAAGCTAGACAATCCCTCTTAGTTCTTCCCCAAATGTCTTGGGCATTCAAGGAAGGTTGCGAAATCAAAGAACCTAGGTATGTAGGGTTATGAATGTGAGTTTCTATTCACTCTCATGCCAAATCCCTTTCAATTCATGAATTCAAGTGCATGGTTCCATGGAGTTCTAACCCAATTTATGAAATTCTCTATGTTTCTATAATGGGTCAATTCTATTCATATTTCTAATGTTGTTTTAAGATTCATGGGCATGTTTTATAACGATTTTGATTACAAATTATGATTTCAAATTCTAAGAATATGATTCTCAATTATGCTAGTTTTATGAAAAGTTGAATTTATGATTTATGCTTCCAAGTATGATGAGATTTCTAGTATTTGAGAATATTTATGAATTACCTATATATATATCCGTGATTTTGACTACTAAGTCAATTTCAAGCATGATAAACATTGGGAAAGCCCACATGATCTATGTACGACTTCATGATTTGCTAAATCTTATGATATTAGCTTACCACATCATTTTTGGAGTCTAGACTCCCACTTTTCATCTTGTGGTGTGTTTTGAGCTAAGGATCCTCATGTACAGTTTCCAGACTATGTAAATGATCAGCTTCGTCGAAAGACGATGGTTCAGCTCTGTTGAAAAACAATGGAGAGCATATGCATATTTTTGAGAGTAATGTCTAGAACCGAGTAGGCTAGGGGTTTAGACAACCCGAGGCCGTAGAACTACATGCCAACGTAGGTTTATTCAGATTTTTTGAGACCTCCCTTGTGAGCTTCCCCTGCCTCCTAGGGGCCTTCAACGTTATATCGATATCATGGTAGTGCCCTTAGCCCTGATAAGGATTTGGATGGCTCTGTCCACTTGAGTGTAATAGTCGGGACCACATAAGCTCTATCATGGTAATGTCGGTTATATGATGAGCCTCCCATTATTCCTCTTGATTTCAGTTATGCATGTTCATCAGTTATGATATTATATTTTCAGCAGGTTTGACCCAATGTTCAGTTTTTACTTAGATTATCAGTTTTCAGCTTTGGGTCGTTTGATTTGGTTATGAGGTTCAGTTAAGTTTAATAATTTTTTCAGTTAATAACATGCAAGCCTTACTCTCAGAATCTTATGATGTAATGATTTATGATTCACATATTTTGAGTTTTACTTATTCAGTTGTTTTACTTACCTTACATACCTGATACATTCTAAGTACTTACTACATACTCTATGTTGTAACATTTCATGATACAGGATCAGATGTTCAGGCTCAGTCCCACTGCTACCTAGTTCTCAGAGTTTAGCATATCCAAACTTGTTGGTGAGTCCTCATCATTCGAGGACCTTCAACATCTTCCAATTTTAATCTTTTAGTGGGCTAGTTGGGGTCTTAACCCATCATCTCGTTAGTATGTAGATGCTTATCAGACATAGTTATGTATTCAACTTCAAATTTAGAGTTTGATATTATATTGTTAAGATGTTTTCAAATATTCAGACTTCCTCTATTTCAGAATTCAGTTTATTTTCTGCATTAACTATGTTGATATTTAGTTATTATGTTCATGCCATGGGTTGACTTGGGGTCATTTATGGTTGTAGATTCTGTATTTAGATATAGGCCTATGCTCGGGTCATGACATTATCCATCTGAATTGAGCTTCTTTATTAGCCACTCTTTCGGTGTAATCAGTTCCTGGGTCAATCTCATCAGCCCAAAATAATACATTGATGGCATCTGGGTTTATGTCAGCCTCCACACCCCTAATCTATACTGAAGGAAAGCAAGGGAATTCATCAACTTTGCCTTATGCTTCATAGCCTCTTGTCGTGCCTAGTATGAAACATAAAACTCAAGCACCATGTTTGTGTAATACTCTGGTAGAGGCTCAGCAAATACATGTCATTGACGGTGGTTGAATTGGGCAATGATGTTGGGAAAGTCATTTCTCATCCCAGCCAGATTGAATCTCTCTTTTGTTGGGATGGATCGACCTTCACAACTGGCATAGTGTGCCTTCATGTCGGGAACACAAAATATGATTGCCTCCCTGGTACTGATGGGGGCTGATTTTTACTTAGTCTTCCTTTTGCTCTTTCTTTTTGAGGTGGAAGGAGCCTTGCCCTTGTCGGACTGCATGGATGAAGTCATAGTTCTACAAAGCCATGTTAGTGCCACAAAAAACAATATTTCTTTTTGTATTTTTAATAATAGAAAAGAAAATCAATAACTACCCTAAGCTAAGGAAAGAAATTATCAATATTGGATGACTAACAATTTGGAGGATCAAAATCAAGTGCTGGTGGTATCAGCGAGAGACTAGCAAAATGCAGGTGGGGACCCAGGAATCGCCGCTGAATTGCTGGTACTTTACAGAAGACTGGGTGAAACATCATTAATCTGGCATTACACTGGCGTTTCACCAATCTTTAACCGCAAAGCACGGGTCAGGGCAGTGGCCCAAAGCCTTGCATCCCGACTGCGTTTCAACCGACGTTTCACCGGTCCGGACTAGTGGTTCGCTGGTGAATGTCGTTCAGTGAATTTAACCCCAAACCTAGTTAAATAGAACTTCTTCACATTCATGACTCACTCACTCATTGCACATTACCATTTTATTTACTCAAGCAACACAACAAAAATAAATATGATAATTTACCCTTAAGAAAGACGTCACTCTATCTATCATTTGGAAAATCATGCATTTTAAGCACATGAGTCTTCTCAGACTTTACCTCGACTAGTATATCAAGCACACCATACATAAAGCATTTTTACCACAAAAGACACCCACATCAATATTCAGCATTTTATCACCACCCCCAACATACCCACAATATGAAAAACATTCAATCCATGAAAAAGCACAATAGGGGAGAGAGGAAACATGGGTGGGAATAATTTCTCATCTATCATGCTTGATTTTAGATTCACATTGGAAAACATAAGCAACATTAAATTTGAGATACACATACCAATTTGAGAATTTGAGAAGAAGTATATAAATTAAATCTTTGAGCTTGCCCAACAATGGTGATCTAAAGAGCAGAAGGTTTAAGTGCTAAGAGGGAGTTTGAGTCAGTAGAAGTTAGAATAAGAGAATAAGAATGGGGGTTTATATAGGTTAAAGAGAGGGAGTATGATTGGGTAGTGAAGTGGTGGGTGTTAATGGTAGGTTTTAATGGAGGAAAGTTCGGAAGGTGAAAAGGGTGTAGTTAGGTGAAAAGGTGGAGAGAGGAGGTTTTGGGAAGGTAAAGAGGGGTTTTTGATCGGTTTGGGTAATTTTGAAAGTGTTACTGGTCGGGTTAGTCAATAGATCGGTCAAGATTCAACATACACTTACATACCTCTAGCAGCGCTAGACCTGCGACCGCTAGTGGGTACAAGTGTTTCGTCAGTTCAAGCGCCGGTGCCTTCTTCAATACCCAGTTAACTGTTTGCTCACTGCTACCCACCGATATTTTGTGGACCTTCACCTGAGTTTCACCGTTGATTCGCAACTCACCCTTTTATTTTTCAACTTTCCTCCAGGTACATTGGTTCACAGCTGCGCCAAACTAGCATTTCGCGAACTACATCCGACTTTTCTCTAGTGACCCGCCGGTTCTCTCTTCTTTTATCACATATTCTAGAATCCACCTATGTGTGAGCGGCGACTTGTGCTTTAGCAACGGTCTTTCACTGGTCTAGCATAGTGTCCACCCTATTTTCCTTCTCCTTGTTTCTCATCCAATCATCCTGAAAAGACTAAATCAACAAAGCATCAAGGTATCAAAACATAAAAACACTTGGGTTGCCTTCCAAGAAGTGCCTTATTTAACGTTGTGGCACGATCGTACTTCCTCAAATGTCAGTTTTATAGAGGGTCATCCGCCAAATTAGCCTCATCAACACAACCTTCATTCTGTGCTACTTCATCAGTCAAAACCCCTATCACCTTGAACTCATCCAGGGGATCAGTGGTTTGATACACCTTGAAGGTGACTTCCTTACCTCCCACTCAAAATTTCAGCTCACCAAGCTCCACATCTAACAACACTCTGCCTGTGGCAAGCAATGGACTCCCTCCTATGATAGGTACTTCAATATCAATATCACAATAAAGCACGACAAAGTCAACTAGAAGGATGAACTTGTCGACCCAAACCAAGACTTCCTCTAATACACCCACTGATTTCTTTATGGATCAATCATCCATCAACAACCTCATTAAGGTGGGTTTGGGATTCCCCAACCCCAACTTCTTGAAAATAATGAGAGGCATTAGGCTTATGCTTTCCCTAAGATCACATAGGGCCTTTTTGAACACAATAATTCAATGGTGCAGGGGATAGTAAAGGTTCACAGATCCTCTCTTTTGGGAGCGAGGTTGCTTGCCATCATGGCATTGCAATAGTTTGTCACTTCCCCTACACTAGCATCAACAGTCCTTTTTTTCTTCAACAAATCTTTCATAAACATGGCATAACTGGGCATTTGAAGCAAAACATCTCTAGAGTTTCATTGATGGACAATTTACTAAACATCTCAACGAATTTTTTGAACTGTTTGTCCTCCTTTTTCTTGGCTAACCTCTGAGAATACAGAGGTGGAATCCTAGGCTTTTGGCCTCTGCCGGGTAAAACCTCTTTGCTCGTTTCCTCTTCAGCAACATCATTCACGGTAATTACATCAGCTTCTCTCTCATCTTATTCTTCTTCATCATTCACAATCTTTTGTGGTTTTGGCACCACATCCTTTACTTCTTCACTACTTGTTTTTGGGTCAACAAACTCTTTTGGCTTCACACTCACATCTTTTAACACTTGCCACTTCTAGTCACAATTGACATACAATGGCTATCCTTCTTAAGGTTTGGTACAGTATTACTAGGAAGTGTCCCTTTCATTTGATTATTCATTTGGGCATACAAATAATTCATTTGTGCTTCCAAGTGCTTTATCGATGCCGAGTGCGATTTTACTATTTCGACGAGGTTCGAAACCTCCCCTTTCAATTCCTTGACTCAACTATCGGTTGATTCCACTCTCTTGAGTACTCTAGCCAGCATCTCTTTAATCTTGGAGCTTCCCACATATCTCACACTAGGTTGTAATTGGGGGTTTTCAGCCTTTAGATGGGGAACATACCGGTTTGAGCTTCGGTGATAACGTTCCTCATCAAGATTTTGATATCGGTTACCCCATCTTTTATTACGATCAACTCAGCCTTGGTTGTCGTGGTTTTCCCAACCTTGATTTTCTTCTCTTGGGCACCAAGGGCCTTCATTAGCACCTTGGTGCCCCAGACAAGAATCCGCCATTTGATTTTCCATGAATTTTTATTCTTCTTCATACCTCAGTGGTGAGGTTTCCCTTTCATACTGCATTGTACCTTGAGTCTCCACGACATTAACTCTCTTAGACCCCGTGCCCCTGACGTGCTTCATCATCAACTTTAGATGGATAATAATTTTTGCTAGAGTCTCATCTCACTCCTCATCCCGCTTTCTCATCTAGGAAGTCACAAAACTTGAACCCGCACCACTCAGAGGTACTTCAGTTTCCCTCGTGTGCCAAGCTCGGTTCATTTTAGTCATCCGATCCAACAATGCTCCAGCTATTCCATATGGCTAGTCCATGAGAGATCCATCCTCCATGTTATTTTCCACAGACTTGTTAACGGAGTCCAAGGAATGATAAAAACTTCGAAGGAGCACTTCATATGGAAGCCCGTGGTTAGGACATAGGGCCACTTTCTTCTTGAACCTCAGTCAAGCCTCATATAAAGGTTCCCCCAGGATTTACCTGAAGTTGGTAATATCATCTCATAGCTGCAACATCCTAAATGGAGGGAAGAACCTATTTAGAAAGGCTTCAGTCAATTATTTCCATGAAGTGAGTGGGAGATCCTCAAGCCACATGGTTTCTTCCGCAGTCAAACAAAATGGGAAGAGCCTTAATCTGATCGACTCTTGACATATGTTTGTGAGTTTGAAAGGTTGGCATTTATCAAGGAAATTTCAAATATGGAGATTTGCATCTTCACTTGGATGACCTCCGAAGACTCCTTTCATTTGTAGCAAGTGTAAAATTGTGTTGGTAACATGGAATACCACATCCTCTACCGTGGGTAGTAGGCAAATTGCACCTTCTATGTCTGCCATCATAAGATCATCATCCTCGTGATCCATATGACCATCCATGGAACCATCTTGAGATTGTTGACCAATATCAGTCATCCTATAAAGGTACCCAAAAACAACAACAATTGTAAAAACAAAACAAAAAGATGCTAAATTACTCAATAATCAACTTGGGGCTATCTAACACAATTTCCCAGCAACAACGTCATTTTTGATAACGTCCAAATTCACTCCTATTAAGAGATAGCGTAAACCTTTGTTAGCAAAACAAATATACCCAGCGAGTGTTGGGGTCGAATTCTATAGGGAATAGTACTTAGATGGCACAAAAATTATCTATCAAGTCAAACTAAGAAGAATCATTGTATTGAAAACAAACAAATAAAAAATTGGGGGTTTAAAAGTTTACAATTAAAATACAAAAACAATTATTGATCAATCAACAAGAGAACTAACTTGAATTACAAATGTGAGCAAGAGCTAAGAGTGTGCTTTTGAATGGGGCTTCAATTGGTTTAAAAATAACTAGGCAATCAAACTATTACTCATAAATATAAATAACCATAGATGAGGCGGCACTCGTGTTTTTCAACCACTAGGGTGCCTTTTTCCTCGAGTTTTCTCAAACCCCAAGGTCCCAAACAATATCTCCATTAAGACTTGGGTTAGATTTGAGCTATTTCTAGCCTCAGATCTCTCAAGGGTGAATGATTATGGGTTTAAGGTATCTCTAGCCTAACCCCACACAATCAACACCCAATTACCCATTATTACTTTCTCACCCATACTCAATTTCCTTTTTTCAAGCAAAAACATAGTTAGTAAACATCACCCACGTTTGTAACTATGAGTAATTTAATTATAAATTGGAAGAAAATAATATATTTATGTTAAATGAGTAACTCTAAGATTAATCTAGCAACACCTAATTCAATTTAATCAAATTCATGCACACACCCCTAGTAAAGAGATTTAGTTACTCATTGATGAGAAATACAAAATTATATCAACAATTAAAATCATGACATTCATCATCAACAGTTAAATTAAAGCTCGCAATTATCTTCAGTAGAGGTTTTTTAACTTGAAGAAGAAGTAAAAGCTACTCAAAATTTCTCTCTAAGTTTCTACAAACCAGGAGTGGAATGGTACTTTCTAAAGAAAGTATAGAAATAGGTCAAAAATTCACCTAAAATCCCGTGCTGGATGATTTTTCCCTTCCTGCAGGCGGTGTCACTTGCAAGTCACCGGTGTTCCGCCGGTGCCTA
>JACEIK010002128.1:47063-57633 GCA_018107945.1 Datura stramonium | reverse complement strand
ATATATGTGTGTGTGTATATATATATATACCTACAGGGACGCATAGTTCTGAGACCGTGGGTTTTACCGAAATGGCGGGTCTACTCGTTGCTAGACCTGCTCCCAAAAACATGCATATGAGGGCTCATTTCGTAATCATAAAATCATTCATGAAGTTCATGGCCAAATAAAATAACAACGTGATGGATCTCATTTGAAATACATTATTAACCATGAAAAAGGGCCCGTTAATCGGCCATGGGTCATAAATTCATAAATCATAAAATTCTTGCATACTTGTAAAACATGTATATATTTTATATTCATAAATACATGATGAGTATTTGAGAGAAATCATATCATAAATCATAAATAATAATTTAGGACTTAAGAAGATCAAGAAATCATAATGAAATCATAACTTGACTTTTCATGAAGCTTACATAATTGGGCATAATTTAATTAAGATTTGAATCTATTAATTTATATTAAAAGCAATTACAAAATTTGCCCAAAAATTATAAAACATTATTTGATACATCAAGAAAATTTACCCATATATATAATAGAGAATTTCACAAAAATTGAAATAAACCCCATAAGATCATGAAACTTGAATCTAGGATTGAAATTCATGGAATTGAGAAGAGTCTAGAGTATGATAGTACTCCCATTCATAGCCTCACATACTTGAGTAAATTAGATTTACACTCCCTCTTGAAACCCAAAGGAAATTGGAGAGAAATAAGAGAAATTCTTCAAGCTTGATCTCCAAGGAGGAACTCTAATTTGCATGCATGGAACATAAAGACTTAGAATAGGTTTAACACCCTTAAAACCCTGCTAACTGATCTTAAAACGACATAGTTTAGGACCTTAGGGCTTAGGAATCATGAAAATACCCTTAATGAAAAGTCTAGAATTTTTTGCACTGCCAGTGACCACGACTCACATCACGAGTCATACCACAAAGTAACGACTCATGATCACCACTTGTGGTCACCACTGTTTCTTCCTACAACATCTCTTAATCTTACCAAAATTTGCATATCACGACTCGTGGTGTCCTACCACGAGTCGTACTTTTAGTCGTGGCATTATCTTCCTTCATCTTCTATAACCTAACCACAACCCCCATCACGACTCGTTGTTACTTACTATGGGTTGTACCATGATCCATCACACCATACCCTGGCACCATAAGGAATCTCGTCACGAGTCCTAACCATGAGTCGTACCTACACCTCACGACTCATGGTATGTACCCCAACTTCAGAACTCCACCACAATTGAGACCACGACCCGTCACTTCCTATCACGACTCGTACCATGAGTCGTTCTAGTGTGAAGATTCAGGTTTTTCTGCAAAACTCATTTCAAATTTTCAAGTCTAGTCTTAGGCACTTCTAGTGTATTATAGGAAGTGATTTGAACAAATATCAAATAAAAAGTTTAATCAAAACAAGATAACACATTTGTTGTTGAGAAGATTAGAGAGACAAGGGGTTTGCATTTGATGGGGCATCATTTTGATATGTATTAACTAAAAGACTTATAATTAATTAGTGCATGGATAGCTTTGGTTTTATCTAGACTCTAAGTTTCTCAACCACAAGAGTGTGTATATTTTAAGTTTTCTTAAACCCCAAAATCAAGATCTACAAAACAACCAAATATTGCTTGAGTGGGCATAAACTCTTTCTAGCTCTTGCCATTGAATGAAGCTTGAATTGGGTAAAAGTTATTTCTAGCTCTAACCCATAGATCAAAAGCTCCAAATCCTCACTATTGAAGTCTTAACATTACTTCACTTTCTCAAGCAATAGCAAAGTTAGAAAACTCAATTAAAGTTTGCAACCATTAATTTTTAGATTAAGACTTGAAGAAATCAATAGATTCATGCATTATAATCAATTCTAAGTTCAAATAGTAAATATTCAATCAATTCTAAACACTCATCCTTTTCACACACCCCTAGAAGAGAAATTATCTACTCATAATTAAGGGAAAGAGAAATGATACCAAAGAGGAATCCCTCAAAATAATTCATCATAAGAAATTAAAATCAATTCTAAGATTTGTATCTTCAACAATGGTGTTTTTCATAAGGAAGAAGAAGAAGAAAGTAGAAAATTGTACTCTCATTGTCAATATCTCTCCTCTTCAATAATGTATATACAAATGGGGTAAAAAATATTTATATATTCCTTGCGCAGATCCCCAAAATGGCCTTGGAAGCTTCCCAAGAACGTACTTGCCTTCTATACGATTTTTTCCTTAGAAGGAAATACAACTCATTTGTAATGGCGCTTGCATTTCGCAGGTGTGAACTTGTGGCACCCAGATGCATCAACAAGTCCAGGGTAGTCTTCTTTCACTTCTTCCTACGTGGCACTTGCGGTCTGCAGATACCGACTTGCCACACACAGTTCCACTGCTAGCAAGCTTTTAACTCCTCCTATGTGGCCCGTGCTAGATGCATGTACTGACTTGCGGCATACATGTCACCTGTTTTTCCTTTGACATATTGCATTAAGTACAAATCCTCTATCATCTATGTTTCAAAGGAATGTGCCACGACCCGAACATAGGCCCGAATCAAGACACGGGAGAAGAAACCCCGAGAGGCTCAATGTCAACCCATGGCATGAACATACATCTAACTCAATCATAGATAAGCGGAAGATCATCATAAATAATGTAGCGGAATTCTAAATAAAAGATCACATTTGATTACATGTACAAGTCCAAAGATGAAATACAACCATGTCCGAAAAACCTCTAACACTGACGAATTGATGGGATAAGACCCAAACTAACTCACTAGAATCTGAAAACTGAAAAGATGAAATACAACTGATAGGACGGGTCCTTGCAAGATGAGGACTCACCAACTCAGGCTAAGGAAAGTTAACTCTAGGAATCTAACTAGCGGCGGGACTGAGCCTGTATCATAAAAAAATACAATATAGAGTATGCGGTCAGTACGTGGAATGAAACGAGTATGCAAGGTAAGTAAAACCGCTAAGAAAGTAAAATCATAAATTATGCATAGTATAAAACATGATCAAGATAAGATTATGAGAGTAGGGATTGCTTGCTATTATCTGAAATCATGATCTAAACATAACTGAGCATCAAAACTGAATCGAACGATCCAAAGCTGAACCGATAATCATAAGTAAAACTAAACATTTGGTTAAACCTTCTGAAAACGTAATGTCATGACTGTTGTACATACATAACTGAAATAATGAGGAACAATGGGAGACTCGTCATATAATCGACATTTCCACGATAGAGCTTACTTTGTCCCGACTATCAAAATCAAGTGGGCAGAGCCGTCCAAAGCCTTGGCAAGGCTAAGGATGCTACCATGATATCGATATCAAGCTCAAGGCCCCTTGGGGGTAAGGAAAGCTCACAAGGGAGGTCCTAAAGAATATAATTATGCCTACGTTGGCACGTAGTTCTGAGGCACAAGGTTGACTGACCCTAAGACAACTCGGTGCTAGACACTACTCCCAAAAACATGCATATGCTTTCCATCATTTTTCAACGAAGCTGACCATGATCTAAAGATGAAGCTGAATAACAACATATATGCATAATGTGAAATCATAACATGAAAAGCTTGGCTCAAACCATACCATAAGTTAAAAATAATGGGAGTCTTGACTCCAAAAAAATGTGGTAAGCTAATTCGTGAAATCATAAGACATACTTGATCATATGGGCTTGCCCAATATTTAAACATGCTTGATATAAGCTTGATTCACTTTGAAAACCTGAACATAATCATGGGTATTTCGAAATCATATTTTCTTCATAAACATCTCATCATGCTTGAACATATATCTTATAGATCTCAACTTCCATGAACATTCATGGATGGGTATCATAGTTTAGAAAACTTGAAAACATAATTTATAATTTAAAACATTAAAAAATTTGCCCATTAATCATAACTGATCATTTAAAACATGCTTAGATCATACCCATGATTGAGATTTAGGAATTCATGGATTTGGGTAAAAAAACCATGGAATCATCAAGTAGAACATCATGAATTGAGAGGGAATTGGGAATGGGTGTGGTCAATTGCACCCATTCATAGTATTACATACCTGGAGGGATCTGATTTTTAAACTTCCTTGATTGCCCAAAGAGAATTGAGGAAGAACTTTGTAGAATTATCCTTGACCACCTCTCAAACTTCTAAACTTGGATGCATGAGTTAGGATAGGCTTAGAATGACTTAAACCCTTTTAAAACACTCCATTATGACCATTTAGGACTTAGAAACCTAAAAATTACGAAAAAGCCCTTACTAAATTCGCAGAGAAAATAGACTGCTAGTCTCAACGAGGGACTGGATGAGTCGTCGTCCCTAGCCATGACTTGTGGTCTACATTTGTCGCCTTCATTGGAAATTACATCATGTTAGATACCACGAGGTAGTTAAAGAATCATTGTCGGTGACCATGACTCATGGTCAGCTCCCATCCTCTTCACTTCCAAAAATCACCTGGGGGTCACCACGGGGACACCACGACTCATGGTGTACTCGACGAGTCGTGGTGATGACCCATTAGGTGCATTGTCTATTTTTCTTCTCCCTTCTAATCATCCTTGACCATGGCTGACATGAGGAGTCGTGATACTGACCATGACTCGTGGTCACATCTATGGTCACCCAAAAATCAAAATCTCCAAAAAGTCCCAGCCTCTCCGCACGGGTCACTTAACGACTCATGGGGTTCCTGACGGGTCACTAGACGACTCGTCCTATGACTTTGTGCAGAAATTTTTATTTTCTTATTTCAACTCTCAGGTCTGATCTTAGGAATTTGGGGGTATAACAATGTCTCCCCCTTGGGAACATTCATCCTCGAATGTTGAAAATCATACAGAAAAGCAGACAAATGCAATCATCATACTCAAATACTGAACATACATGTTGGAAACTAATGGAGTGACGGACTCTAGTTTGAACTACATAACTGAACTGAATTCTTGAATCACTCATACATTCATAAACATGAAAGAAACTGAGGTACATGAGCTAGACATGACATTGAATAGTGTACTAAGGAGGAAACTAATACCTCAAGATTAAACTCAGCCGAAAGAGAATAAATATGGGTATTTAACCCTCATATCTGCTTCGGAATAAATATGGGTGTTTAACTATCATATCTGCTTCGGAATAAATATGGGTATTTAACCATCATATCGGCTTCGGCTTCCCACATAGCTCCCTCAACATACTGATTCCTCCATAAAACTTTAACTGAAGCTACTTCTTTTTTTCCAAGTTTACGAACCTAGCGATCTAATATCTCTACCGAAATCTCTTAAAAACTAAGGTTGTCTTTCACACTGACTCTGTCTAACGGAACAACTAGAGCTGGATCACCCAAACACTTCTTTGAGAGCGATACATGCAAAACCGAATGAACTGAAGCTAATTCTGAGGGCAACTCCAACTCATATGCTACCTTGCCAACCCGTTTCACAATCCGATACGAGCCAACAGAACGGGTAATGAGTTTCCCTTTCTTTTCGAACCTCATAACTCCCTTCATGGGAGATACCTTCAAAAACACCCAATCATCAACTTCGAATTCAAGTTCTCTCCTCCTCACATCCGCATAGGACTTTTGGTGACTCTGAGCTGTTTTCAACCGGTCCCTTGTAAGTTGAACTTTATTCATGGCCTCATGGACTGAATTCAGTCTTATCATTGCAGATTTACCAACTTCAAATCAACCAATAGGTGATCTACATCTCCACCCATAGAGAGCCTCCGATGTAGCCATCTGAATGTTGGAATAGTAGTTGTTGTTATATGAAAACACAATGAGAGGAAAATGATCATCCCATCTACCGTTGAAGTCAATCACAAATTCTCTCAACATGTCATCGAGAGTTTGAATAGTCTGCTCCGCCTGACAATCCATTTGCAGGTGAATGTTGTACTGAGCTTGACCTAAGTACCAAGTCCCTTTTGAAATGATCTCAAAATCTGGGAGTTAAACCGATTACATCTATTTGATATGATAGACAAGGGCACTCCATGCAACTGAACTAGCACCCAAATGTATAATTTAGCATAATCCTCCACCAAATTGGTACTTTTGACTGGTAGGAAATGAGCTGATTTGGTCAACCGTCCACAACAACCCAAATGGAGTCATACTGTAGATGAGTGCGAGGCAACCCTGTGATGAAGTCCATATAAATCTCCTCCCACTTCCACGTAGGAATACTAATATCTTGGAGCACACCTCCCAGTCTTTGATGCTCCACTTTCACTTGTTGACAATTCAGACACTCAGCCACAAATTATGCAATGTCCTTCTTCATGCCATTCCACCAATAGACCTCCCGTAGGTCATGGCACATATTAGTGGCATTTGGATGTATGGAATATCTGGAACCATGAGCTTTGTGCAACATTATATCTCTCAAATCATCAACATCCGGAAAACACAAACGTCCCTGATATCAAAGCACACCATCGCCCCCTTTGGGGAATACCTCTACCTTCTTATTCTGAACAGCTTCCTT
This sequence comes from Datura stramonium, assembly GCA_018107945.1. Classification (NCBI taxonomy): domain Eukaryota; kingdom Viridiplantae; phylum Streptophyta; class Magnoliopsida; order Solanales; family Solanaceae; genus Datura; species Datura stramonium. The sequence goes on along the minus strand of JACEIK010002128.1, from coordinate 51,081 downwards.
TAACATTACCAAAATTGGGTCCTCATCTTATCTAGCTTTTACCTCAGTCACAAAGGATGATTCTAACCCATTATGTACAATAATACCACCATCGATCGAGTCAACCAAACAAACTCCAAACTGTGCTAGCCGATGCACATCCATCAACATCTCCTTCCTCCCCTCATCTACATGGGACACACTCTCCATAGAAAGCCTACTAAGAGCGTCTGCTACCATATTAGCCTTGCCCGGATGGTAAAGGACACTCATATTATAATCCTTGAGTATCTCCAACCACCTTCTTTGACGGAGACTCAAATCCTTTTGGGTAAACATATACTGTAGGCTCTTGTAGTCCGAAAACACATCTACATGTACCCCGTAAAAATAGTGTCTACAAATCATCAAGGCAAATACTACCGCCGCCAATTCCATATCATGAGTCGAGTAATTCTTTTCATGAACCTTCAGCTGCCTTGAAGCATATGCTAAAACCCTACCATGCAGCATCAACACACAACTAAGGTCGATCCTCGAAGCATCACAATATGACATAAACCCATTGGTACCCTCAGGTAGGGTTAACACTGTTGCCGAGGTGAGTCGAGTCTTCAACTCCTGGAAGCTCACCTCACAAGCCTCCAACCATTGGAACTTCACTTGTTTTGGGTTAATTTGGTCAATAGCGCTGCAATAGATGAAAATCCCTCAACAAATCACGATAATACCTAGCTACACCTAAGAAACTCCTAATATCCGAAGGATTCACTGGTCTAGGACAATTCCTCACCACTTCTATCTTTTGAGAGTCCACCTGTATTCCCTCACTCGACACCACATGACCCAAAAATGCTACTGATTTCAACAAAAACTCGCATTTACTAAATTTAGCATATAATTGGCAATCCATGAGAGTCAGTAGTACCATCCTCAAATGAGCGGCATGCTCCTCCTTTCTCTGAGACTATATAAGGATGTCATCTATGAATACAATCATGAACATATCCAAGTATGGATTGAACACCCTATTCATCAAATCCATAAAAGCTGAAAAGGCATTAGTTACTCAGAAAGACATAAGTACAAACTCGTAATTACCATACCGAGTCCTGAAGGCTGTCTTTAAGATGTCTCCCGAACCCAAAGTTGATGGTATCTAGATATGAGATCTATCTTCAAAAAGCACTTAGAACCCTTAAGCTGGTCAAACGAATCATCAATCTTTGGAAGAGGATACCTGTTTTAAATGGTGAGCTTGTTTAATTGCCGATAATCAATGCACATACGAAGAGAACCATCTTTCTTGCAGACAAAGAGAACTGGTGCACCCCATGGGGATTTGCTCGGTCTTATGAATCCCTTACCTAAAATGTCTTTCAACAACTTCTTCCACTCCTTTAGTTCCACTGGGGCCATTCTGTAAGGAGGAAGAGATATAGGTTGCGTATCGGGAAGAAGGTCAATACCAAAATCAATCTCCTGCTTGGGAGGAATTCCGGTAGATTATCTAGAAACACTTTTGGATACTCACATACTACGGGGAACTTACTGGATAGTCGGGGTCTCGAACGCAGCATCCTTAACCCTAATTAGACGGTACATGCAACCCTTGGAGATCATCTTTCTAGCCTTTAGGTATAAAATGAAATGACCTACAGGCACAACTGAACTACCCTTCCACTCTAAGACGGCTCACCCGGACATATGAACTCTACCGCTGGGTTCTAAAATTGACTAAGGCATAGCATGCAAATAGCCAATCCATGTTGAGGATAACATCAAAATCGGTCATGGATAACTCTACTAAATCTGTTGAGGTGACTTTTTAAAGGACCGTGATAAGGAAATTTCTATACACCCGTCTAGCTATAACTGAATCACCAACTGGGGTAGAGACTGAGAAGGGTTCTGATAAGATTTCAGGACTGACTCCAAAACTACTAGCAACATATGGCGTCACAAAAGACAAAGTAGTCCCTGGATCTAACAATGCATATACATCAAGATGGAATACTCGTATCATACCGGTGACTACATCTGGGGAGACCTCCTCCTCCTGGCAGAATGCTAGGGCATAGAATCTGTTTTGGTGCTGTCCGCCACCTTTACTAGTAGAAGTGCTTTGTTGAGCTGGGCGTGTTGGTGGAGTTGCTAAGGTGGAGGTCGGGCCTCGGCCTCTATCATGACCCTGTCTGGCTACTGGGCAATCTTTAAGCATGTGTTCGGGCTTCCCGCACTCGAAACAAGTACCTATACCCGCCAAACACTGACCTGTGTGTCTCCGGCCATATCTGCTACACTCTAGAGGGCTAGTCTCGGTGGGTCTGCTACTATGACCTCTTAAGCCTGATGCTCGTCCACTTTGATCACGCCTTGACCTGGAGGGCACACTCATAGCTGAAGGCATTGAGGCTGAAGATCTCTGGTAGGACTGCTGATAGTGCCCACTAGGCCTCTGCTGGGAGAATCCGATGCTCTCTATCATGGCCCTCTTGTCCTCTCTCTCCCGCTCGCTCATCTGCACTATCTCCATCTGCTGGGCGTACAGGACTATCCGAGCAAAGACAATATCCTGAAGAAGCATCGAAGTCTGACAATCCTTCACCAAGTAGTCTGCTATCCCGTGTACAAACCTGCTCACACGGGCTCTCTGATCTGCATCCATCTCAGGTGAGTACTTGGATAGTTGAGTGAATTCCAAGGCATACTCCTGAACCATTATCTTTCCTTGCTTTAGATTCACAAAATTGGCCGCTTTAAGCTCCCACATCTCACAAGGGAAGAACCGATCTAGAAAAGCAGCATGGAACTCATCCTAACTAATAGGGTCTGTTGCAACTACCCTACCATCCTTCCATTGCTTGAACGAAATATTTGCAACCCCTTTCAGTTGATAACAGGCTAAGTCGGCGCACTCCTCACTGGTCACCCCTATAATCTGGGTGATCTTCAAAATCTCCTCAATGAACTCATGTGGATCCTCGTCCACCTTCGATCCCAGGAACTCAGGAGGGTTCATCCTCAAAATGTCTCTAACTCTCATTGTTTCTGCATTCCTATTCTTAGGGACATGCGCTACCACCTGCTAATTTAACTGGGTTGTTAGGGTCTAGGCTAACATCTTAATGGCTGCCTTGAACAATGCATAGGCAACCGGCTCGGGTACATGCTCCACATGGGCTAGTGGGGCATGTTGGTGCTAGTCTCCATTGCCATCCTCGTGGCCATTTTCATTTATGTTTCTCCTTCCATTAACTATGCGGGGAGGCGTTACTCTACAAACGTATATAGCGCGAGTTAGAAGGATAGAGAGACATTTCATCGCATGACTTAGATCATGAAAGAAGTGAACATTTCTTAAATGTTTCGTAGCCTCTTAGTCATAAGTGTGGCGCGCTTCACACTCATGAAAAAGACGCTACTTAACGCAGCTTTCGGAAACCCTAGGACACTTTGAAACCTAATTCTCTAATACCAAGTTTTTCATGACTCGAACATAGGATCGGATCGAGACACAGGACAAGAAACCTCCAGAGGCTCCAAGTCAACCAATGGCATTAACATACATCTAACTCAATCATAGATAAGCAGAAGATCATCATAAATAACATAGCGGAAGTCTAAATAAAACATCACATCTTATTACATGTACAAGTCCAAAGCTAAAAATCAACCATGTCCGTAAAACCTCTAACATTGATGAGTTGATAGGACAAGACCCCAACTAACTCACTAGAATCTGAAAACTGAAAAGACATAATACAATTGATAAGAAGGGTCCTCACAAGATGAGGACTCACCAACTCAGGCTGAGGAAAAAGTTAACTTTGGGAATCTGACTAGCGGTGGGACTGAGCCTGGGTATCGAAGCCTGCATCATAAACGATACATGAGTATGTCGTCAGTACATGAAATGTACCAAGTATGCAAGGTAAGTAAAATCACTAAGTAAAATAATAAATCATGCATAATATAAAACATGATCAAGATAAGATTCTGAGAGTAGGGCTTGCATGCTATTTTCTAAAATCATGAT
>JACEIK010002128.1:8961-47033 GCA_018107945.1 Datura stramonium | reverse complement strand
TGACCTAAAGCTGAACTGATATCATAATTAAAATTGAACATTGGATCAAACCTGCTGAAAACATAATATCATGAATGTTGTACATGCATAAATGAAATCATGAGGAACAATGGGAGACTCGTCATATAACCGACATTACAACGATAGAGCTTACGTGATTCGTACTATCACAACGAAGTGGGCAGAGCCGTCTAAAGCCTTGATAGGGCTAAGGACGCTACCATAATATTGATATCAAGCTCAAGGCCCCTTGAGGGAAAGGGAATCTCACAAGGGAAGTCCCAAAGTATATAAGTAAAACATTGGCGGGTAGTTTTGAGGCACAGGGTTGACTGACCCTTAGCCTACTCGGTGCTAGACACTACTCCCAAAAACACGCATATGATGTCCATCATTTTTCAACGAAGCTGATCATCATCTACTGGCGAAGTTTAATAATAGCATACATGTATAATCTGAAATCATAACTTGAAAAGCCTTGGCTCAAACTATAGCACAAGCTAAAAATAATGGGAGTCTTGACTCCAAAACCATGTGGTAAGCTAACTCGTGAAATCATAAGACATACTTGATCATATGGGCTCGCCCAATACTTAAACATGCTTGAAATCAACTTGATTCACTTTGAAAATATGAACATAAACATGGATATTTCAAAATCATACTTTCTTCATAAACATTTCATCATGCTTGAACATATATCTCATAGATCTTAACTTTCATGAACATTCAAGAAAGATCAACAAGCATTTCAATTCATTGACATCGACCCTCAAGGTTTGCCTAGAAGTTCACTACACATCTTATTTGTAATATCCCAAAAATTCCCTTAGATCAAACCCGATACTTATAGAAAAAAACAGCAGGAACACAACACTAGAACAAACAACGAACCTCAGCACGGTTCGTTGTAGGAACCAGCGGGTTGTTAGTTGTGCCCATTGTTGAGTTCTAATGAGTTGTTAAAAACTGTCCCAAAATCTATGAGGGGATTTTTAGGAACCATTATTTCATTATACAGGTCTTTTTTGAGTCGTTGAATTAGATCAAAGAAGTATTTAAGATTTGCTTCAAAGACCATGAGTCTCAGTATGAACCATAGTGAGGTGGTATGAGTCGTACCATACATGATATGAAGATAAGAGAATGAACTATATGGATTCGGAGTTATGAGCAGCATATATGAGCTATAGGATCATGGTACGGTTCATACCATTTGTTCATAAGATAAAATATTGTAACAGCTCGGACTTTTGGGCTAAGTTTGGAACCATTCTATGTTTGTGGATAGACTCGAACCCGAAAAATTTTATGAAAACAAGGTGCTAAGATCAATTCTTAAGTGTGAGAAGTGCATTCAATTCAAAATAAGGTCAGAAGGAACCTCTAGCACAAAGTTGAGTCGAGAGCCTTCGTAGTAATTGAGTTTTCATATAAGTTCTTACAAGGGTCAAATCCAAAAGACCATAGCTCCCATTATACAAAGTGTTTTTGGGTGTTTCAAAACATAAAATTGAAGTGCTTTGAGTCTTATTTCCAACTCATCTAAGCTTTCATCAATTGAAGTTCAAAGTAAAAACTTATGAGCTTTTTAGTGAAATAGCACCAAGCATTGGACGAACCTCAGTATGGGTCGTCCTATCAACCAATGACCCATCCCTTTGGTCATTGGTTTTGCTAGTTTCATGCCTTTTTTCTTTAGTTTGGGAGTATTTTAGTAAACTCCTATGCTCTTAATGCCTAAATAATGTTTTTTAGTCTTCCTAAGGGTCAGAGTAAAGGGTTTAACTTAACTGAAATCTTCATTCCCTTCAAAGACCGTAGGTGGGATTTTCTCTCAAGAAAGGAGCTAGGGTTCTTCTTCAAGCTCTTCCAAAACTTTATTGGGTCTTCAAGACAATTTAAGGGATCATCAACCCAGGTTTGAAGGGTTTTGAATAGGGGATCTCTTCCAAACTCATGGCTAATTTCTTCTTTATGTCTCCAATCGAGTTTTATGAAAATTCTAGGGTTAGACCCAATTCAATGAAATCTTCTATGATCTTTATATGGGTTCAATTTCCTTATGTTTCAATTATTGAATTATGGTTATTATGGCAGATTTGACCCCCAATTTCCTTATGTATTCATGATTTTAAGTTTATGATGATTTTATCCAATTATGCATGATCTTATGATTTTCTAGTTTATTTGCCCATGATTTCAATTTATGATAAATTATAAAAGTATACATGAATGTTTATAGATATTAAGATTATGATTTTATGCTTTCGAGGTATGAAGTTTTATTCAAGTATGTATGAATTTGACGAAATTCAAGTATATGTATCATGGCCGATCTTCGACACTATTTTCATTCCTAGCTCACGTATGTTGACATGTTATGAATTTCATGATTTAAACTATCCATGTAAACCCATGTGTCATGATTATTATATGAGCACTATATATGTATTGGGAGTAGTATTTAGAACTGAGTAAGCTGGTGTTCAAGAAAACCTGGGGTCTCAGAACTATGTGCACCATAGGATAAGGGATCCTCGATATTGGAGAATATTTTCCTTAGCCCGATGAATATGGGATCCTCACTATTTTAGAGTGTCTCCCGTGCCTCAATGTGCACATGCAGGGGTCATCGTTATTGGAGATTTTTGCCCTGAGTCACGAGTGATATCACGCCTTTTCGTGGTTCTATCCTTGCCAAGGTATTACCGCCCTCCTGATTAGGGTTTTATAGGTCGAGCTCCATGTGTGCTCACATCGAGTATGTTGGTTATAAGAATCTCTCACTGTTCCTTAGTTTCTATATATATATATATTCATCTTCATGTTTCATGATTTTTTTCGACTTATGATGATTTAGGTTAAAAATAATCTTCATGAGGATTTTACATACGAACTCAGTCATGATCAGCCTTGTTTTATAGTTTTGCAAACCTTGAGCCTTTATGCAAAATTCATGATCAGAATCTCATGTTTTTTATGATTTTTCACTCATGATCTCTTTTACTATCTTACAAGTATATTTTACTTACTCTACATACTCAGTACATGTACTGACCGCATACTCTATGCTATATTATTTCATGATATAGATCTAGGTACTCAGACTCTGCCCTGCGGTTAGATACATTCCATACTTGATCAGCTAGTAGTGGTGCGTCCTCATCTTTCGAGGAATAGAGTTATCTACTTCATTTTAGTTCCTTATCTTATTTTAGTTTAAGTCTTTAGAGTTAGCTAGGGGCTTGTCCCAACAGCCCATCAGTTAGTGCAGGCCTTCATACATAGAGTTATTATGTTCAGCTTTCTGAATTAGTGTTTAAAATGTTAGATTATATTATTATCCGTAAGGGAATATCTTACAAGTTAGTTAGCTTCCACTAAGTTTTTCTTATAAGTTATATTGTACTAGTAATATGCTACGCCATTGGTTAGCTTGGAGCTATTCGTGGTTCTAGGTTCCATGTCTATAATACCCTAAAAGTTTCTAAGACAAGACGAGAGAAATGGAAAAACGTTTAGGAGAAAAATCTGCATTTTTGCCTCAGAACGACTCAGGGTATGAGCCATGGTGGGAAGTAACGGACCATGGGAGAAGTCGTGGTAGAATGCTGAAATTGGATGCCCTGAGGACAAGTCACACCACGAGCCGTGGTGCGTGGGCACGAATCATGGTCAGGAGTTTTGATGAGGCACAGGGATGATGATTTGGTAATTTACCAGCTCATTAGGCTTTTAAGCATGAGCTTTAGCTTAGTCTTTAAGTCTGTTAGTTGGATTTTATGCCCTTTTTCCTTTGGATGTTGCAGGTACCTAAATTGAAGAGAAGGAGCATGAAATTGAGTAAAAAGGATGAGATTCAAGTGGAAAGCGGCACTCCACCGGAGTAATGGAGAAACACTGGCTGACCGTAGGCACCCACTGGAATGAGGAACAATTGCAACTGGCGGCTTGTGGAACAGTATTTGTCGAACCGCCGGTGCCATCACTAAACTACTCTAGAATTCACTAGACTCAAGATGAGACCAATCGTTGGCCCGCGGATGGCACCGGTGAACCACCAGTGACTCGCAAGTGAAAGACGCCTGAAAAGGGAAAAAGTGTCCGCCTAAAAAAGAGGAGAATGGTATGACCTACTTTTGTACATATTCTAGAAAAGTACTCTGAACAAGAACATTATTATTCCCCATCACTATTAGAAGAGAGATTTTCATAGAAAATAGAGTTTTGAATATTTTCTTTTTCCATCTTCATCTTCTTCAGCAAGGTATATCCACCATTGTAGAGACAGTTTGAGCTTTATTTTGTTTACTCTTAATTATGATATTGTTGAGTCTATTGATAAATAAGCTCTTGTGCTTCTCATTTATAAGTAGATAAATCTATAGCTAGAGGTGTGTGATGATGGGTGTTTAATTTAATTGGGTATTGCTAGAGCTATCTTGTTATTACTTAATTAGTATAAATCTATTGATTTCTTCTCAAATTATAGTTAATTTCTCATACTTGCAAATATATGTATTGTTTGCTTACTTAATTTTGGCTTGAAAAAGAGGTATTAAGTAATATGAGAGAACTTAATAGTGGGTTGGGATTTGATTATGTGGCGTTGGACTAGAAATTTCCAAAACCCATGGTCATAATCCCATTAAAGGTTGATGTCTAGAAAAGGCTCAACCCCTAACTCAAATAATATTGGAATAGTTGAATTGCACCTTGAGGTTCAAAAGAACATGAGGAAAAAGTGCCCAAGTGGTTGGAAAACATCGAGCACCATCTTTTCCAAAGTTAGTTAGACATATTAGTAATAACTCGATTGTCTAGTAAATCCCAAATCGATTGGCATCCCATCTACATCACATCTCTGGCCTTTGCTGATTGTTGTTTCTCGATTGTGGTTATTTTGTTCTCTTGATTAGCTGAGCTTAGATTCAATAGTATTATTACATTTACTCCCCCAAAATTTTCATTTCTTTTTCTTTTACATTGATGCAAATTAATTCAAGTTAATTTACAACTAGCGTGATCATTTTACATTCCTTTTGGGATTTGACCCAGACACTCGTCGGGTTATTTATTTTGATACAATGACCGTTTACACTCTTTCATAAAGAGGGTGTAGTTTGGATGTTATCAAAAATAGCACCTATAACACACCAAAAATTTTTTGGTGATTATTTGATATTTTTGTGCTAGGTTAAGGAAAGTACGGGTTGTATATTGGTCATAGATGACAAAGGAAATGTGTACGATCAAAAAACCAATGAGTATGTGATGTTCATAAGTAAGGGTCAACTGTAAACGATTATATCTCCCAATATATAATGAATTAGAAGCCCTACAACCTATCAAATTAAATGTATTTTGAGTCTAGTTTTCTGAACATCAAACTTCTTATCAATAGGATTTTGGAGTAAAGTTATGGGAATTTTACCGAAGCATCGCAAGCGGTGACGTGGGCATGACGCCCTAGTGCCTCCACCGCCCTATTTACTTAAAATCTGATTTTTCATTTGTAGAAAACATTTTTAGCTAAATCTAAATCGACCAGCTTGCTAAGGATTCCATTTCTCTCTCATTTTCAGCAGCTAGGACAAAGAAAATCAAGGAGGAACATCAAGAAAAGTTCAAGAAAATCACAAGATAAGTTGAGATTACCTTGCCAAGTTTGTTAGGGGCTGTTTTGCAGCTCTTTTTGGCAAGGTTTTGAAGAAGTTTTTCTGCGTTTCAAAATCTATTTGGACTTTCTATATATACATCTTTTAGTAGGTGTTGAAATCAGGAGAAAAGGTAAGGATTTCACCCCTTTTAAACCTCTCAAATTGCAAAGAGAAAATCTGGAAATTGGTAGCTAAGTGAGCTGTCGATGGACTGTTTGTGAGCTGAGTGTTGCTCGTTTTCCTTAGGCTTTTTGGAAGTTTATTTTGATGGAATTATACTTCATATTGAGGGGTATAATTACAGAAAATCTAAGGTAAAATTTCCCTCTTGTTTCTCCCTCAAAAGTTAGTGAAAACTAGTTGAGAAAATGGCTAAATGTTGTTGATGTTGTCGTTGTTGTTGTTGCTATTGTGACTGCCTCTGGTTATTTATTTTGGCTGCATTTTTTTATATAGATTAAGCTTGTCGTTGTACTATAAAACCACTTGGTTAAGGAGGTTGAAGGCTGATCCTTGATATAGGAAATCGGCTAGAGAAAAGTTCATCGGAGAAAGGTATGTAAGGTGCCCCGTCTATCATTCTTTTAAGAACGATTTGTGTGTTGTGAATCTAATTAGACAACAACCTATTTAAAGGTCTTGAGGAAGTATGTTAAGCTTCATTTATGCTTTAAATTTTCATTTTTTATTGAGGATAAATGTTAATATTATGCCTAGCCAAAGTGAGACATCTAAAGTGTGATATTATGTTGATTGTTGTTGTAGTTGTACATTGAGTTGGAGACCTCTCGGTGTGATCATTGTTAGCTGGTACTTACTGTATTTTATGTGTATATATATGTGATGTTAAATGTGTTTAAAGTTCTTGCTGCTAACTGAAATTGGTGAAAGATCCAATATGAGGACGTGTAAACGATTTTAAGCCACGTAAAGACGTCGCAAGTATTGAGGGTAAACGAGCTTATCTAATTAGGATTACCTAGTTATGGTTGTCCTTTATCTTATTTGTATGTTATGAAATATGTCAGTCCAAGGGGAGATTTCATAATCCCTTTCCCTTAAGCCGAACGTCAAGCTAGCGAGTTTCTGAGCTCTAATGTCCCTTGAACACGTATATAAATTTTGTTGAAACTCTTAGGTAATCTATAGTTCCTTATGATTTATACAAATTTTTAATTCATTCATTTAAGTTGTATTTTCTATCTTTACATGTTATATGTACTCAGTTCCAGTTATGCATTATGAAGGAGGCCTATGCAGGCCACATGTTTAGTATTCGTTATTTCTATGTTGTATGTATTGAGTTGGTCCAGTATAGGCCATATCGACTCCATTTATGATTTTGTCTAAGATTTATTGATTTTACCCCAGTGTGGTACACCGGCTGGAGGTCTTGTTATTTTACCCAGTGTGGTACACCGGTTGGATGAATTTTACCCCGGTATGGTACACCGGTTGGAGGAATTTTTATTTTTACGCCGGTGTGGTACACTGGCTGGATGAATTTTATATAGATTTTATGGTCAGCTGTCTTCTGGATTTCAGTTTTAGTCTTTGTTGTGCATTAGATGGTTGCATTTACACTTCAATAATGTGTTATTACCAGGTTTATGTTTTCAGGGTTCCGAGTTGTTACTACTCCTTATTTCTGGCCTAGTTATCATTTTTATCTTACTTGTTTACTATTTACATCCTTACATACCAGTACATTTTATTCATAATGACATCCCTTCATCTTGGGACCCTTTCTACAATCGTGTTGCAGGTACAGGTTGAGGCTCAGATCATCGGACGTAGTAGGAGCCAGATTTCAACAGAATAGTGGTATGCTCCTCTCTTCTAGGAGCCATGTCCTAGCTTGGACTATTTTCAATTTTGTGTACAACATGGGTAGGCCGGGGCCTTTTCCCGTGCATTTCAGTTTGTTTACTCTGTAGAGGCTGATGTGGACTAGTTTGTATAGTAGTGTGGGTTGTGTAGTTGTATTGGGTTTTCATTGCTTTGCTTAGCTTTATTGTAGCCTTGTCGTCTTTCCAGGTTGCATATTTATAGTTGTCAAGGCATTATTCGCCCAATATTTATCTTGTTTGGTTGTGACAGGTGTCTTGTCAGCCTTAGTGTTACATTTATAGGTGCTATATAGCCGTCTTCTCATTCGACCATGAATTGAGTGCCAGTTGCGTCCTACCCTAGTTTTGGGGCGTGACAACACCGTTGACAGGGAATGTAGTTTGATAGATGAGATTGTTATTTTCTTTTCTCCTAGGATAAACCCTTTATTGTTGTTATTTTTAATTCATCTTTTATTATAATAAGTTTGACGTTACAATCATAATTGGTGTCTTCTAAGTTGAAGTTGATATGAGCCAGCATTCACTAGAAGGAGAAGGCTCGGTGGATGGGCATATTGATCATGAGGATGATGACCCCATGATGCCGAGATATGGCAGGTGCAATCCGCTACACTCCTACGGTAGGAATGCCATTTTCTATGTGACAAATACAATGCTACACTTACTTCAAATGAAGGGATGGAGGGATGCTAATGAGGATCCAAATAGGCTTTATCTGCAATTTCATTGAGATTTATCAACCCATCAACATTACAAATATCACTCAAGAGTGTCAGTTGAGACTCTTTCCACTCTCATTCTTAGGGAAGAAACTGTGTGGTAGGGGCTGCCTCCGAGATTACATTACCTATTGGAATGAACTAACGAGAGGCATTTTGGATAAGGTTATTTCCTCCCTCAAGGATATTCTGACGATGGATACGTTACTAATTTTTCGAGAACTTGTGGGGGAACAACTCCATGAATCTTAGTTGAGTTTAAGAAAAGATGGCCATTAGTCCGAACCATGGTTTACCCAATGGGAATTTACTTCAATGATTCTACAGATCATTGGATTCTATCAACAAGTCGGTGGTAAGTAATTTGGTGGGGGATCGATCATGGATCAGCCCTATGGAGTAGCCAAGGAATTACTTGATAGAATAATAAAAACCAGAGCATGGCATACTGAAGCCGAGGTATCTTCTAGTGGTGTTGCTTCAGATCTTGTGAGTACGAGAATTGAGAAAAGAGAGATGAGGCTAGGGATGAAACTCTTCCATAATGATGACCTTAGAATTGATGAAAAAGTATGTGATGGGAGGTACGTACAAAAGAATGTGAGCTCTTTTGTCTTCGCACAAGCCATGTTGATTTGATGATGCTAATTCACCCTCGAAGAGATATGAGGAGGGAGTGTCAATACATGTCGAGGCCAGTGGGGTTTTTTCTCCCTAGGTATCAAAGGTGCTGTTACACCCCGTAAATTCCCGGTACATAGATGGCCTATTCGCGTGTTGGTTAAGAGTATTTCAAATCCAAACATGCTAGAAAAGACCGGGAAAGAATCGGACAAGCGCCAGAGTCGGCGCGTCGCAAGGCCACAAGCGACTTATAAATCGCATTCCCGGGAATGCGACTTATAAATCGCATTCCCCAGGCTCGACTTATAAGTCCCAAGTATATAAGCCCCACTTCGGTTTTAAATCAATTCATTCATCATAATTTCGAGAAAATTCCTTGACAAACGAGAGAGAGACGAAAGGGTGAATATATTATCGTTCGATTACATTTTGCTAAAGGTAGTCCAAATCCAAATTAACCTTAGATACCGGGTATTGAGCAGCAGAGAGCATTCCAATGGATTTTGTTTCGCGAAAGTCAGCCGGCAAATCGTCGAGCTACCGGACCAAGGTAAGTAGAATTGCTCCAAACTAGTGTCTATGTGCTCCTAGTAGTAAAGTGAATACTTCTCCCTTACGGACCTTTGAAAAATAACAAGTTTTAGGCCGTCTTTTGATAAGCCTAAGTTTAGGCTATATGTATCAAAAGTGAGTCGTCCTTCAAATAGTGTTGTATTTAGTACTAATTGACGTGTATATGAATGCGGTTGGGAGAAATATTTGGAGTACTGACCTAGCCTCGTCAAACCCCGATCGGATAACTCGAGTTAAAGGTATGTAAACGGTTTCCTCGGGAAGTTAGAGGTTTTAGTCGTATAAATCATAGTATACTCCGTAATTGAATTCTCGGAGTTGAATGTTGAGAGTATTGAGTAAGTTTAGTAAATCTTGTTTTGCGTTGCCATATAAAGTACTCGATCAGAAATTAGTAAGCATGCGCCAAAGGGCGATTAGCATTCCAGATTCGGTATAGCCCTGTGTGTATGATTAGCAAGCATGTTGTAGAAAAAAAAGATACAGATTTTTAGAATAAAGTTAGTAAGTAAAATCAGATAGACGGTCGAGTATTATGGCTACGAGACTAGCCATTGAATGGATTTCCTTAAGCACAGACTAGCCGTCAGATAGATGATATCTTGGGCTACGAATTAGCCAAAGCAGAGACGGACGGTATCCTAGCTGGTGTAGCCAAACGGTTGAGTAAAGATTACGGAATCAGTATAGCGGTAAAGAATCGGTATAATACAGAAGAGATCGAGTAAATCGAGATTTCGAGATAGTCTTTTGATTAAACATGCTTGCTATTTATATGTACTTATTTGTTTGTTGAGACTTGAAATGGCGTGAGGGCATCTTATTGAGCGTCTCGCACTTTGAGTTGTGTCAGTGTCGCCCAGCGACGGGTAGGTTTACGTCCTCCAAAGGGTGGCATGCGCGTCCCGGCTTGGACGAAGATGGGATGAAGCTTTCCCCATATCGGTACGATCATTCTGGCTTTCCAGCGATACTGTTGAGTTTGTCCGAGAATGCATCGATGCAAGATATTCCTTTGTTGAGTTTGTCGAAGGCAGAATACGATCTACATTACGGATAGCCTGTTGAGTTTGTGTCCGGAAACGGACCTATTTATTACGAGATATAGTACGAGTCCTCCCGGACTCGAACACGGTTACCTGCTCGGAGCTATGGCCCGAGCCGGGAGACCCGGGGGCGGTAGAGGAGCTCTGGTGGAGCGAGATGAGTGGAGTGACTTATTTTGGGTACATTTTAACCGGGTGAGGGTATATAGATTGTTGCTTGCTTGGCGCCATCCGGCTTATGGGGGTTGGTATTGGCTCTTGCTTGCTACTTGTATATCTAGTTATGTGCTATATACTAGCTATTAGATAGCGAGCCGTCGCGTCACAGTACGTCTACGCCTCCCGATGCAAGCTTGATTGATTCAAATCGGCTTCTTGAGATTGATTATCTCTACTTCTCTGAAGTACTGAATTATGTTATCTATATTGATTGTATCAGTTGTATTGATTTGCTTTGAATACTCCAATCCAGCGTGCGCGCCCAATGAGGCCTTGCATTACTTGCCCGCGGTACTCATGGAGTGAGGAGCGATCCCTCGTGATTCCGGCCCGGCTATAGAGTAAATCGGCTCCTTTGTCATCAGTCGATTTCTAGAGTGTAGCTCTTTTCCTTTTGTTGTACGGTATGGGTAGGCCGAGGCCCTGTCCCGATCATTTCTATCGATACTCATAGAAGGCTTACTTGGTGTATATATTAATCTCCTATGTCCAGTTGGCCAGAGTCGTGTGAGCCGTGCGGTTGTTATAAATACATTTAGTATTTCTGTTTTGTTGGCCGTGTGGGGCAATAGTTTGATAGTAGTGGTGACCTTGCTTAGGTCCACGTAGCTTTCCAATTTTCCTTATGTTAAGTTTCGGATGACTAGAACGGCATGGTGGCAATGACATATAGGTTTCCTTGTCTTAGAATGTTTACGGTTGAAATTTGTTGATGCTTTCACAGGTGGCTATAGGCCCGGTTGGCCGGGCATGTTTCACGGCCGTTATATAGCCCTTTGTTTCGGAAACTTTGAGATAGAGCTAGCCGAGGCACCGAATGTGTCTAGGCCCCACGGATATGATCCGAGGTCCTACTAGGAGCACCGGTGCGATCATACCCCGGGCGGGCGTGACAAACTTGACGCCGGGCGGTCGTGTCCCGGGAGTCTAAAAGCCGTGCTAAGTAGAGTCTTGTCCTATGGATGTGTGCACCACATACTATAGGCGGAGGATGTGAGGCATGATAGGATGGTTACTCTTCTTTCTCGGTCGGTCATGCTATGAGCGGTACGGTATAGGGTTGAGTCCCTAAAACTTATCGTATTCTTTGTCTAAAGATAAGAATGGCGGATCGACGACACCTGCCCACGGGCGAAAAGAGTAGACACGACGGCGGGGAGAAGGCACCGGCGGGATGACTCGGTTTCGGAGTCATAGTCGGCCCGATCGGAGGGCGATATAGAGGCTTCATCCACCTGACCCTCTCGGCGGTCCCCCTCAAATCGGGGAGTAGATTGGGCACTACATAGATAGCTCTTGTGCCTTCGCCATCAAATCATGAGTTCGTAGCGCTGTAGTTATGTTGGCACAAATGATGGCCACCGGCGCGGTCAGCCATGACCTATAGCGCGAGTCTTCGGTGGGTCGAGGCGGTTCCGGGGTGGGGAGTTTTGGCCTTTGGGTCCCCACGGTTCACGAGGAAATTCGGATCGGGCGGGGAGGACCCTTAGGACTTTTTAGATCAGATGCAGAGATTTTCCGGGTTATGCATATGACCCCTTGAGGAAATCAGTTATTTGCTTCGGTATTTGATCTGAGATATATTTGTATTGTGGTATGAGAGTTGGGAAAGGTCACGAAGGAGAGATGTTACCTGACACGACGGCTTCTCGGAGGCCTTCCTAGGCCCATTGCCACGAGAGATCCGGCGGGCCCGGATGAATCAGTTTTTGCATCTAGAAGCGAGCGAGGTATGCAGCGTACTTTTCTGATTTGACTCCTTAGCCCGTTATGCTCCGGCATTTGTTGATCTTATGCCCGGTAGAGTTGAAATATTTGTGGAGTGCGAACCGGAATATATTGAGCATGTATGACAGCTACGTTACGAGAGGGTATGGATATCGCACAGTATAGGCCTGCTCGAACCATTGAGGGTCTTAGGCAGTGGCATGAGTAGTAAGCGGGGCCAGTCAGGTGACGCCCTTGAGAGAGCCAGAACCCGGAATGATATGCTAAGGAAGTTTAGAGCACCGAGGCCTCGACTATCGGGCAGAACCCCCTGGGCCCACACCTCCACCACGAGCGCGACGGCGAGAGCCGTCTGCTCGCCCGAGGCGGTCGAGCTAGTGGTAGGTCGGAACATTAGATTCCCGCGGCATAGAAGGAAGCGAAGCGAGATTCACACCTGCCTTTGCCCTTATTGCAATCGACCACGCCCCGGAGCTTGTAGATATGGCTCTAGGTGTTATATTTGCGGGCGGGAGGGGCACCGGATGAGGGTGTCCGACTAGAGTCGGAGGGAAGAGACGGTCGGGGACGGGGATCCGCGGGGGCCCACCAGCTCCGAGCGGCCTCGGCGGGCGTAGGCCCTCGGGCTCGAGGTAGAGGCGAGGTAGATCAGGGAGCCTCGGTTAGTACGGGCTCCAGAAGCCGTATGCACTACAGGGAGACATGACTCGAGGCATCTCCGGATGTAGTAACAGGTACGATTACTATCTATTCATGCCCTTCTTATGTAATGATTGATCCAGGATCCAGTCTGTCATATATTACCCCAATTGTGGCACGAAAGTTCAACATTGCACCAGAATTATTACAGCGGCCCTTTTCGGTATTCACGCTAGTCGGTGACTCTATTGTAGCTAAGCGAAATTTACCGAGCGTGTACAATAGAGGTTCTTGACCACCCATCACCTACGGTATATGCAGTAGAGCTAAGTGATACACTTGATGCCGCAATGGGTGGCAGCCAGACCTTTAAAGTCAGCTGAAAACCTTCCGCCAAACAGAAATGCCAGAATGTTGGACCCAGGCGAATTCAGGGTTCCACTTCCGGGGGAAGCTGGTGCGGGAGTGGAAAGGTAGCGCAGCTACACCAAAGGGGTAGGTTTATTTCCTACCTTCAAGCGAGGAAATTGATAACTAAGGGATGTATTTACCACCTAGTCGAGTTCGGGATGTTCGGGCGAGAATCTCAGACACTCCGATCATTCGGTGGTGAACGAGTTCCCTTTGATGTGTTTCCGGAATGGGATTGCACAGTATTCCCGAGAAGGAAATAAGATTTTGCTATTGATTTCTTTGCCGAGGCCTCGGCCCTATATCAATTCCTCCCTATCGTATATCTACGCAGAACTTAGAGAGTTAAAGGGCATTTGAAGAATTGCTAGACAAAGGTTTCATCAGTAGAGTACTTCACCATGGCGTGCGCCGGTTCTATTTTAAGAAAGAAAGATGGCTCGCTCCGTATGTGAATAGATTATCGGCAATTGAATAAAGATTCTGATGAAGAACAAGTACCCGCTTCCTAGAATAGATGATTTATTTGATCGGTTACAAGGAGCCAAATACTTACTCTAAGATTGACTTGCGATAGGATATCATCGGGTTCAGTACGTGAAAGAGATATTCCCAAAACGGCGTTCGGGACCGGATATGGACACTTTGAATTTCTAGTTATGTCCTTTGGGTTGTGAATGCCCCAGCCAGTGACCTGGACACGATGAATAGTATTTTCGAGACCATACCTAGACACATTCGTGATAGTATTTATTGATGTTATCACAGTATATTCACCGTTACGAAACGAATCACGAGCTCATTTATGGACGGTGCTCTAGATTCTCAAGGACATTGGATTTATATGCTAAGTTCTCCAAGTGAATTAGAAGTAACTCAGTAGCCTTTTTAGGGCACATTGTGTCGAGATCTTGTATCTGAGTTGACACGCGAGAAAATAAAGCAGTCAAAGCATGGCTAGGCCTACCACTCCGACCTAAGTCCGTAGTTTTCTGGGATTAGCGAGGTTATTGGGAGATTTGTTGAAGGTTCTCTACTATAGCAGCACCTCGGCCAAGCGCGGCGGCAAAGTTTCGGTGGACGAAGGCTTGCGGCGCGAGCTTCCCGGAACTGAAAGGCAGATTAACCTCCGCCCCAGTGCTAGTATTGCCGGAAAGTACAAAAGTTTATTCGGTGTATTGCGACGCATCAGGCATCGAGTTGGGTTGTGTGTTGATGCGGCATGGTAGGTGATTGCATATGCTTCTAGGCAGTGGGGAAACACGATAAGAACTACCACTACCCACGACACAGGTGTGCCCTTGATGATCCATGCCTTGAAAATGTGGAGACACTACCTATACAGCGTCCATGTGAGTATTTTCACAGATCATAAAAGCCTACAATATATCTTTACCCAAGGGAGTTGAATGCACCTTGTGTCGTTGGTTGGGTGCTAAAAGATTACGATGTGGATATTACGTACCCATAGGAAGAGCCAATGTTGTAGCGGATGCTCTCGATCGTAAGTTCATGGGAAGTTTGGCATATTTGCAGCCCGAGCAAGAGGCTGGTCGGAGATACATCGATTAGCTAGTTTGGCCGTTCGTGTAGCGGCGCCCAAGGACAACGAGTGGTAGTTGAATACCGCCGTATGCATCATTAGTGGTGGAAGTAAAGGAGCGGCGATATGAGGATCTGACACGATCGGCTCCAAGGACAATATTCCGCGAGGGGAAAAGCGCGAATTTCGAGTAGCCAAGAGGATGGAGTCTTTGCATTATGAAGCCCAGATCTATGTGTTCTAGATGTTTCAGGCCTTCGCCAGCAGATTATGAGCAGTACATTAGCTGCTATTCTCTCCACCCGGTAGCGACAAAAATGTCTTGTGATATCGAAGAAAACTCTTGGTGGCGGTATGAAAAAGAGAAATTCTTGGGAATTCATGTGATGTCCTAACGCAGCAGGTGAAACGGGACATCGAAGCGAGGCGGGTTAACTGGGACATAGGCTTTGTGCCTCTCTGGAAATGGGAAGCGTAAATGAATTTTGTGGTAGGATTACCGTACTGACAAGACATGATTCTATATGGGTGATAGTTGACGATTGACAAAATCGGCTCATTTCTTTTGCCAGTGAGAACTACTTTCTCGGCGAAGATTATGCCGAATTTGTATATCAGAGAAATAGTCGGGTGCACGGAGTGCCGGTATCCATTATTTCGGATAGAGGGCATAGTTTGCGGCTAGATTTTTGCATTCGTTTCAGAGAGGTAAAGTGCATATGAGATTAATTTGAGCACCGCATTCCACCCTCAGAATATGGGCAGTGACAGCACCATTCGGACGCTCGAAGACATGTTACGGCGTGTGTGTTAGATTTGGTGGTAGCTGGGATGAGCAATTGCCCCTAATCGAGTTGCTTATAATAACAGCTATCACTCGGCTATCCAGATTGCGCCCTTCGAGGCATTATACGGGCGAAAATGTAGATCGCGATTGGTAGTTGAAATAGGAGAATCGGCGTTGATTGGGCCGAGACATTGTTCAGCGGTCGGAGGAGAAAGGCAAAACTTATCAGAGAACGCCTACGGCTGCACAGAGAGCGGCTCCAGAAGTCATATGCCGAGATGTGCGAGCGCCGAAACAGGAATTCGAGGTGAGCAGTAAGGTATTTTGAAAGTATCACTTGGAGTAAGAAGGGGTGATGAGGTCGGCGAGAAAGGTAAGCTCGAGTCCAAGATTTGTTGGGCCTTGTCAGTTAAATCGAAGAATAGGCCAAGTGGAATATGAGTTGAACATGCCTCGAGTTAGAATCCGTTCATCGGTCTTTCATGTATCCATGCTAAGAAATGCATAGGAGACTCATCGAAGCGATCCCGATCCGGGATATCAGGGTTACGGAATTTGGCCTACGAAGAGGTTCCGGTAGCTATCCTAGACGAGCCAGTTCGCGAGATTGAGAACTAAAGATATTGCGTCACATCATCCAAGTATTGTGGAGTAACAGGAACCGAGAGGGAGATGACATAGGAGAGGCGGAGGAAGATATGAAAACGAGATATCCTCACTTTATTTCCCGAGGCCTAGACGGGCGACGGATATGTTAGTATTGTGACTTATGCGTGCCTTATGGTTGTATATGTATGAATGAGAAAAGATTGATGTTTTTGCTATCAAATGAATCTTATAGTATTGTGTGGAGCACCTGTATTGGACTTTTACGTATTTTGAGGTTTTTTGGATAGTCCATATTACGGGGAAACTACGCAAGAAATTTTCCTAGAAATAAAAAATAAGTTGAGTAAGTTGAAGTTCCTCCAAGATAAGCGGTTTTCATTCGAGGGCGGAATGTTCTTAGGGGGAGAACGTTACACCCCATAAATTCCGGCACATAGATGGCCTAATTCGCGTGTTGGTTAAGAGTATTTGAAAGCGTATGCTAGAAAAGGCAGGAAAGATCGGACAACGCCAAGTCGGCGCGTCGCAAGGCCACAAGCGACTTATAAATCGCATTCCCGGGAATGCGACTTATAAATCGCATTCCACTGAATACGACTTATAAGTCCCAAGTATATAAGCCCCACTTCGGTTTTTAAATCGGTTCATTCATCATAATTTCCATAAAATTCGCAACAAACGGAGAGGCGAAGAGGGTGAATATATTATCGTTCGATTAATTGCCAAAGGTAGTCCAAATCCAAATTAACCTCAGATACCGAGGTATTTAGCAGCGAGGGAGCATTCCTACGGATTTTGTTCGAATAAAGTGAGCAGAATGGATTGAGCTCTTGGAATCAAGACTGAAAATGAATTTGCTCCAAACTAGTATCTATGTGCTCCTAGCTAGTAAAGTGAATACTTCTCCCTTACGGACCTTTGAAAAATAGAATGTTTTCGACCGTCTTTCGATAACCCTAAGTTTAGGCTATAATTATATCGAAATTGACATCGTCCTTGAGAATAGTGTTGTATTTAGTACTAATTGGCGTGTATATATCCGAGTTAGGGAGAAATAGGTGGAGTACTGACCGGAGCCTCGTCAGATGATCGGATAACTCGAGGTTAAGGTATGCGGTTTCCTCGGCAAGTTAGAGGTTTTAGTGACGTATAAATCGCAGTAAACTCCGTAATTGAATTCTCGGAGTTGAATGTTAGTATTGAGTAAGTTGAGTAAGTTGAGTTTTGGTGCCATATGATACTCGATCCAGAAATTAGTAAAGCATGTGCCAAAAGGTCAGTTAGCATTCTAGATTCAGTATAGCCTATTGTATGATTAGCAAGCATGTTGTAGAATAAAAGATACAGATTTTCGGAATAAAGTTAGTAAAGTAAAATAAGATAGGCAGTCGGTATTATGGCTACGAGACTAGCCATTCGAGATAGTTTTGTAACTGAGACTAGCCGTCCGAGATAGATGATATGCCCAGCTACGAGATTAGCCAACGGAACGAACGTACTCACGGCTACGAGATTAGCCAAACAGTTGAGTAAAGATTCTGAGTCAATTATAATCGGTATAGAATCGAGTATAATAGAAAGAGATCAATAAGAATCAGATTTGAGATAGTCTTTTTTCGGTTAAACGTGCTTGCTATTTATATGTGCTATTTGTTTGTTGAGACTTGAAATGGCGTGAGGGCATCTTATTGAGCGTCTCGCCTTACAGGTTGGTAATCGTGTCGCCTATTTGGCGGGTAGGTTTACGTCACTCAAGGGGGGTGGCATGCGCGTCCGACTTGGACGAAGATGGGATGAAGCTTTCCCATATCGGTCGATCAGCACTACGAGTATCAGCATTGTCTTTGTTGAGTTTGTGTCAGTGCATCGATACGGATATTCCACTGTTGAGTTTGTCGAAGAGCAGTACGAGTCTACATTACAGATAGCCTGTTGAGTTTGTGTCGGGGAAAAGACCCTATCTCTTACAAATCTGATACGAGGGAGTCCCTCCCGGGACTCGGACACGGTTACTTATATCAGGAGGCTATGGCGACTGCGAGACGGGGGAGGTAGAGGAGCTCTAGTGGCGGATGAGTGGAGTGACTTATTTTTGGCTGGATTTTGACCGGGTAGGGTATATAGATTGTTGCTTGCTTGGCACCATCGAAACTTATAGAGGGGTTCGTATTGGCTCTTGCTTGCTACTTGTATATCTATTTATGTGCTATAGGCTAGCTATTAGACGAGGCCGTCGCGCGTGCAGTGCGTCTCTGCCTTGCTCGGTCTGAAAGCTTGATTGATTCATATCGGCTTCTTGGTCAGTTATCTCACACTATATAGAATTGCTAGTTATGTTATCTATATTCAGTAGTATCATTGTGTTCAGTTGCTTTGCATACTTAGTCAGTACGACGCCCAATGGGGTCTTGCATTACTTACTGTAGAGTACTCATAGTAGAGCGTCCCTCGTGATTTGACCAACTATAGAGTCGTCGCTCACGGCTTCATCCAGTCGATTTCCCGGAGGGTGTAGCTCTTTTCCTTTTGTTATGCAGTATGGATAGGTCGGGGCCTGTCCCGATCATTTCCTATCGATACTCATAGAGGCTTGCGAATCGTATATATTTATCTCCTGTGAGTCGGTGGAGCCGATCGTGTGAGACCGTACGGTTTGTTATAAATTTCATTTTAGTATTTACATTTTATGTTGGCCGTGTGGGAGCCATAGTTTGATAGTAGTGGTGACCTTCCGGTCGTAGCTTTCCAGTTTTCCCTATGTTAAGTTTCAGATGACTAGACAGCATGATAGGCATTCGGAGTGTACGGATGACTACACGCAAGTGCACGTGGTCGAACAAGTAGTAAGTGGCTCAAGTAAGCCAAGTATCGATCCCACAGGGAATTTGGACTACGGGGCAAAATCACCCCAAGTGTCAATTCTTGTAACTCTAAAAATGAGGACAACAGTGTGAATGAAAAGTTTTTGTATTTTGTTTATCTAATTTTATACTAAGTCTAAAATTGAAAATACAAGTGAGTCGAACTATGGATAAGAGCATGTTGAGGCTAAATGAACATGTAAAGAAATTAAGTATCGACATACATGGTTTATCTTTTCTCCGGTTGCTAGTCGGAACTTATGCCTATGGATTAAGTATTTAACCCAACTTAAGAATCATGAACCTTCCATCTACATTTCTGTGATAAGAAGAAATTCATGTTCTAGCCATACGAAGCCCGATTCCACACTTGACTAATCGACTTTACGGTATATTTCTATCCACGGTAAATCAATTCTATATTTTCCCAAACTAAGAAAAGATCATATCCTATTAATTCACAACTCGAGTTTCGTTGCCTCTCGGAGTGAAACCGGACTTTTTAGTTACATTAACGTGGCGAGACATTAATACATTAAGAACAAGAATTAATAGAACAACCATAGAAGAAAAGATGAAAAAACCAAATAATCAACAATTACATTTCAATACAACGGTTCCTAACCTCGGCCAAATAAATGGAATTAGCCACTCATTTGTGGATTAAACATCGTTAAATGAGTGTAAATCATACAAACAATTGAAAGAAAGAAGAAGGGATAGGGAAAACCTAAATTTCGTCCTCTCAGCTACTTTGTAACCCCCGTTCTTGCTCCACCAAGTCACAATATCGAAAATAAACCTAAGTGTATATTTATAATAGTAGGAATTTTTCAGGAATAACAAGCAACGTGTCACGGAGTGCAACGTGGGCATTGCCTCGTGACCGCATTGCTGTGAGCCTTCTGGAAAGTGCCCAAAGATCGAACTTAGGCAGCACCTGCTGCGTTGGCGGCGTGTCCACCCAGTGCTGGGCAACACGATAGTAATGCCTTGGCCTTCAGTAACTGTAGTGACACACGGCTTTGTGGCGCGGCTAGCTGGCATGCGTCTTTGATTTCTCTGCGCGCATGCACAGCATTGGCGTGGCACGGCGCTGGCGCGGCACACGCCACAAGCATGGCAACACTTTGTCGCGGCCAGCACCCTTCAGCACTCTCCTTGGAAACTTTCGCCCGTTGCTTCCAACTCTCCGATCCTTTCCTTCACTAACTTCTAATTTAGTTCCTAAAAATCATTAAAACCTACAAATCAAGAACTAATCATGTTGATTTACTTTTACATAATCACATTTATATAAAAGTACATGAAAATGTGTAAAATAACTTAGACAACACGATTAATTTAAGTTATAAAAGCGTATCACGGGCATGATATTTTTGCACAGTTATCCATGACCCACACTTAAGCCTTGTTCATCCTCGAACAAGCAGCACACATCTCATGTAAATGAAGATTCAAACATAACTAATCTAGCAAGTTAATTCATGTTATTTTGGCTATGACGATTATTTAAGATAACAAGCTAAAAAATAAAGCATACTTTTGATTTATGATGAAATGAAATACAAATATGTTAAGACTTCTTAGCCTCAAGAATCGACTCTCAATTTGAGCAAACTCATGCAAATCAGCTGATTAAGAGATCCCACACTGAACTACATCTTCATTAAACATGTGCCCTCACGGGAAAGAGTTACCCAATTTCACACGCAAAAACACTTTTTATATCACAACATGTGTGGGTACATAAATAGAAATTTCACTCATCTCACAAGAATTCACATATTACACCGTTTAATGACCCATAAGCTTTCCCTTAGTGTTTTACTCCACTAATTTGAGGATGTATGAATGTAAGATCAAGTAGGACTTTTTAGGTTGTAATCTACTCAGTGTAGGTAGGTACTATTGTGATCGGTAATAGTGACTATCTTCCTAGCGCTTTCAATACATCACGCCCTCATTGTAGACTTCCCTTCCCTTACTTCACCTTTTAATCCTTGGTAGTTTTTTTCTTTTCCTCTTTTGTTCCCCATTTCTTTTAGAGCACTTTTAACTCATTAGTAAGGAGTTGTATAAATTATTTTTTTCATTCTTTTGTTTTCTTACTTCTTACTAATAATCAACCATTTTACACAAATTGCACCTTTGACCTTTCTCAACTTTTACAATTTGCTACCTTTCCTTTCTTTTCATTCTTCTCACTCCTTTACTCTTTCGGATTTTCCTCTTTAAGCGCTTAGGAGCTTTGGATCAAATTCAAGGCTAATGGAAAGAAATGGTTAAGCTTATGTGGCGGCTATCAAAAGAATAGGCTAAAAGGCTCAATGGTGACTAGGATTAATATTTCAAGAGTAGGTAAACGAGGGATAAGATTAGGTTCATTCAAAGAAATGCCTAAAATCATCTCCTACAATGTACATCCTTCATTTGTTTTATAAACACACCGGGGAAAGTTCTAGACATTCCCTGATAGCACAGAATACTCAAAACCTTACACTCATGGCACATGCTCAATTCCAAGACACATTGGCGAGACTCTTACTATTCATCACAAGAATTCAAAAATTAAGCTTCAATCATGTTGAGTCAAATTCAAGAGCCTAAGATTCTCCAACAACGAAAGTTATACAACTTTGCATGCTTCAACACTACACATACTTGCATCTTACAATCATATATAGCACATAACAAGAACATCAAGCATCCATTAGCTATGGGTTCAAAAACCAAACCTATTGACTAATTTTCCTCAAGAGACGGTCGTCATCCATCCATTGTCGAGCTTGAGTCCTAACTACGACTTCGGTTAAATGGGACTCTTCTCGGGTAAAAGAACCGAAAACAAACTCAGAAACCCAATGATAAAAATAATTAATGAAATTTTTAAAAATATCGATGATTTTAGAGCAAAAATATTTACACACTAGTTAACAACATTCCAACGGCACGACCGATTCAACATGATATTTGCAATACGAAACATACACACAAAAAGCACGGGTCATAAATTTTTTGAACACGACAATAGAACATGCAATTACATACAAGTCAAAATAAACCAGCACCACTAACTACTCCCCACCCCACACTTAAAACCGAACACTATCCCCGTGTTCCTTATATTCAACAAAACACAAAAGTGGGTGGTGAAACCACTGATTAATCAAAGTATTCCACTTCTTCATCAGTGCTTTGCCCTCGTCTCCACGTATCGAATCTCCCCGTCGTCCTCCTCAGGCTCAACATCGGACTCCTCGCGACGTGTCTCCTCATCGGTGGGGGCGTCATCATCCACCGGAGCTCCACAAATGCTGGGCCCACACAACATAGAGCCACGGCATTTTCTCAGAAAGGGTAATCTAGGTCGAGGCGCCACAGCTCATCCTCAGTTGCGGTCTCCCGCCTATGCGCGAGTAGACATCTGCATCCGGGTATGCGGGCCATATGCGATCATCCCGAGCATGTGTTTTCGACTAGTGTAGAAAATGGCCGCAGTGATGATGAGTAGTATGAGTGCCTTTGTCTTTAATGACGTCTTTGGCACGCCTCTCCATCTGCGGGATATAATCTAGGGCCTCTTCCTCCACATCCGAGGCCCGCCGGGAACGTGGTCGGCGAGCTAGCCAAGCCGTACCTTTGCCCGCCCAGTGCAAGCGGGCTCTCTTCATAGCGGATATGATCACCGCCCCTACATTTATCTCTCGGCCCTTTCCTTCGGGGCATACACCGAGCATACGTGATCACGGGTGACATACGTCATATGCACCCACAGGGAGAATCGAGCAAGAACAGCTATCTTCGACGGATCTGGCTACATTCATACGTGAGTAGGGCAGTATCGTGGTAGCCCCTCTCCTTATGCACTCCCGATGTCTTTGTCGAACGGGCTCCACACAATGTGCGTCGATATCGCATATGGTGGGTGATATTCGAGTGTTGGAGTACATGGGCGTACGTGTCTCACGCCCCCAAATATAGCAGTCGGAGTGGTGAGGCTCAAGGAAGTGACAACTGCCCCCTTATCTTGGCCGGTGTATTGCGGAGTGTCAGGTTCCAATTGGCGTAGAACTCCTAAAATCAGTGCGGAATTGCACTCCTTGCTGGGCTCTTCAAAGATGAAGTTTAGCTCGGCCATGTTAATACGGCATGCAATTCTCGAGAATTCTGTGCAGCTCCACCCTGTGCGCTCCTCGGGAAGTATTTGTCTCTTTATGTTTGGCATACCATTTCTTCCCTTCGTCAGTCACCATCTGAGTTCCAGTATTGGCAGCGTTGGCCGCGTGGAACCGCTGGTGGTGCTTTGGGACTCTTTTGTTCCCAGTCTAATCCACTTTCTCCCGGCACACGATGTGGATCGCCCTTTCCCTTTGTCTTGCACCTTGCCATTGTTCCTGTCAAACAAGCGAGACGGTCCCCATGTCAGTTAAATTAAAAATTAGCGTCGACTAAGGTTGGAGTCGGGCTAGGCCACCCCCACACTTAGTCTTGACCACAATTTCAGCATTACGGCATGAACATATTTATTTCTAATTTACAAAAACAAGAAAAATGAAAACAACTAAAAACAAAAACAATATTGCACATGCGTGGCGGGTCGATGGTATAACCTCTATATGCTACTCGGACTTCGTACGACTAATCCCAACATTACCATCGATAACATTTTATCACATAGCACTTAGCGAAAAAGAAAAAAGAAAAAATTCTATCAACTCGGCCTAAGCAATTCCCCGATTTCTATGTGATTTGATAATTCCATTCAATTTCAACACTTCGTTCCCCCGCAAATTCATCGCTTCTTTAGCATAATAACGTTAAGAACATTACAATTCACCTCACCCAACATGCACAAACCAACAATTTTTCACATTTCAATCTCAATTCAATTTCTTCCTATTCCTGACAACCACTAGCTACAATTTTCACAACAAAATCCGATCAAGCATGTAATTATCGCGTTCATATAATCACAACGATCCTACGAACATCAATCAACCATAAATTAATTGAATTTAAGCTAAATTTATAATTAGGGCAAGGGAGTTTCTTCTCTATCATGCTTGAAATTGAAAAATTTGCTTGGCACAAATGAGGTTGATTCAAGAACATACCTTTGTCAGGTAGACTTGAAGAAAAATTGAAGAAACTTTGATCTTAGGTGTCGTGCCACGTTGGGGGAAGGGGGAATTTTGGGTGTTTGTCGCGGAGGGAGTGAAAAATGTGAGGAAAATAGGAATTTCGGGGTTAAAAAGGAGGATTTTGGCAGATTTGCCGGCCCGGTGTGACCCGGCTTGCGAATAACACCTCAACGTGTCACGGAGGAAACGTGAACCTTCACTGGAAATTACCAACATAACCAAAAACTCAAAATTTTAATTAAAAATTCCTGATTATGCTTCAACGTGTCACGGAGGGTAGCGCGGAGCACTCCTCAGTGACACGGCTCTGTATGACTCAATTTGGCACCTTTTAATTTTTTTATTCTCACCTCGATTTTTCCTTTGCGATCCTTTGTAGTTTTGCCCTCCGTTCCACTTGACAATCATCTCACAATACGAAATCGGTTAGAATTCGTAGAGTTGCAACGCGCAAGAATATTTTTATATATTTATGCTATTTATTATATTATTATTTTAATTTTTCAATTATTTTCCACCACAAATCGTTAAGCACAATAATTTTAAAATTTTCCTCAAACCTCAACTTAACATTTTAACGAGGGCGAGGAATACTCCTGAGGCCTTTAGGCTTATAACGCGTGCTTTTCGTTCAAATTTGCACAAGTAGGTGTTCACCCCACACTTTTTCTCTTCCACGCTTGTTAGCTTCCTCCTTCCACGGGTACTTTCAGACTTCCCCTCCATACGTAGCAACTTTCCACCAAAAACAACAAAAAATTAAAAAAATTAAAAAAATCAGCTTTGTACGAGGTAAATAGGTACCCATGGTACCCTTGGGTTACCTCCCAAACGACGCCTAATTTACATCGCTGACACGACGTATTACACGTTTCACCGCTTTCCTCCACCTTGAGGATATGAATCTCACTAATTTCTTCTCTAATTTCCTTTTATGCTATTAGGAATTGGTGGTGAAAAATTGTAAGGACCAAGTGGTAGATGTCGCCTTTGGCGTTTATTGGCCCTTACGTAAGTGAAGTCATTACTGTCTATTGACCTCGACAAATTTCAGAATGTATTGGGCTTGGTCCTCCTCTTGAAATTTCTCCATAAGCTCGGAAGACTCTATTTCTATGTCGTTAACCAAACTCAAGGTAGAGAAATGCTTGAGTGAGGTCAATGCACCTTGGTTAAGCTATGTTTGTGATTATTATCACTGCCCATATACCTCTTCTCTGCATCAACATCTATCTCTCCGAGTAGTGTCAAATGGGGTATACTACATCTCTTCTCCCACTGAACAAATTTTCTATAAGTATGAGCTCATCACGGGGACACTCGAGGTTCTACAAATGTCGGGCTTCATGCGAAAATTCACCCTTGTCTTCCTCTTGTAATTCCTCTTGGCTGTAAGCCTACAAACATCACACAATTGATCACAAGCTTCGGCCTCAGTAAGCCAATCGTCTCCCAGTGAATTTAATGTTCATCCTTTTTAGAGCCTCTGCATTCTCCTCTTCTGACTTTCAATGTTGCCATTGCCTCCTTCATTGCTTACGATTGCTCAAGAGTTGTTTCGGCATGTCTTCTAATCGGTCTTGGTGTCCCAAATCCTCATTTCAGCATACTGTATTCATCAAAAACAACGAAGGATCATAGTAGGGGTTCGGGGAAGGGAGCATTGGGGGCCAAACCATTCCAATGGTCATCCTGACCGCCACATATGTTGCACGTGTTACGGTGTTGCCACCGAGTGGTGTCCTCCGAAATTCAGAAAAAGGTTCGTCAAAATATGAGTATTCACCATTTTAAACCATTTGTGTTCCACGATGTCATGTCAGAAAATTGTCAAAACAAGCAAAAATATTGGAAAAAAATAAAATCAAGAAACGTTGTCAACGCTTATATAGGAATTTGTTAACTAACACTTAAGAAAAATTTCACCAATTGCCGAGTCCCAGAGCAACGGCGCCAAAAGCTTGTTCAGGTGTACGGATGACTACACCAAGTGCACATGGTCGAACTAGTAGTAAGTGGCTCAAGTAAGCCAAGTATCAATCCCACCGGGGCTGGACTACGGGGCAAAATCACCCCAAGTGTCAATTCTTGTAACTCTAAAAATGAGGACAACGAGTGTGAATGAAAGTTTTTGTATTTTGTTATCTAACTTTACACTAAGTCTAAATGAATATACAAGTGAGTCTGAACTAGGGATAAGAGCATGCGAGGCTAAATGAACATGTAAAGAAATTAATTATCAACATACATGGTTTATCTTTTCCCCGGTTGCTAGTCGGAACTTATGCCTATGAATTAAAACTCTCGTATTTAACCCAACTTAATAATCATGAACCTTCCACCTACATTTCTGTGATAAGAAGAAATTCATGTTCTAGCCATACGAAGCCGATTCCACACTTGACAATACGACTTTACGGTATATTTCTATCACGAAGGTAAATCAATTCTCAATTTTCTCAAGCTGAAAAGATCATATCCTATTAATTCACAACTTTCAGTTTCGTGCCCTCTCGGGTGAAACCGGACTTTAGTTACATTAACATTGGCCAGACATTGTGCGGTAAGAACAAAAATTAATAGAACAACCATAGAAGAAAAAAAGATGAAAAAACCAAATAATCAACAGTACATTTCAATACAATTGTTCCTAACCTCAACAAGAAATGGAATTAGCCACTCATTTGTGGATTAAACATCGTTAAATGAGTGTAAATCATACAAACAATTGAAAAGAAAGAAAGAAAGGGATAGAGAAAACCTAAAATTTTCGTCCTCTCAAGCGCCTGTAACCCGCGTTCTTGCTCCACCAAGTCGAGAATATCGAAAATAAACCTAAGTGTGCTATTTATAATAGTAGGAATTTTTCCCGAAATAACAAGCAACGTGTCCCACGGAGTGAAACGGAGCATGGCCTCCGTGACACGGCCCAAGCATGGAGGCCTTCTGGAAAGTCCCCAAAAATCGACTAGGCAGCACCACCACGCGTTGGCGGCGTGCCATATTTGCACAGGCGCAACGATGGTAATGCCTTGGCCATGGTGGTGGCTGCGTGACACGGCACATGGCGCGCTGCTGAACGTGCGTCTTTGCTTTGTCTGCGCATACTGGCATTGGCATGGCACAGCGGCCCAGGCGCAACTGCGCACGAGCGTGGCCTTACTTGTTTGCCCTAGCGCGACCCGGCCTTGTCATATTAACCTCTCCTTACTTAACTTTCGCGGTGCTTAGGCTAATCCTTTCCTTGCTCCCGATTTAGTTCCTAAAAATCATTAAAACCTACAAAACAAGGACTAATCATGTTGGTTAGCACACATAATCACATTTATATAAAATTACATGAAAATGTATAAAATAACTTGAAACTGACACGACTAATTCAAGTTGTGAAGTGTATCACGGGCATGATATTTTTACACCACGTGATCGGTGGCCTTGTCGGCCTGCATAGGTTCCTTGATATTAGAATGTTTTACGGATTTGGCTTTGAGAGTCTTTCCACCCAGGTGGCTATAAGAGAAGGCCCTAGTTGCTTGAGGAGAAGTACATCTTCTGACCGTTATATAGCGCTGTTTCCGAAACACGAGATAGAGCTGGTGAGATAGAGCTAGCCAGGCACCAGATGTGTCTAGGCCCACCAGTTAGCAGTCCAGGTCCTACTAGGGCACCAGGTGCCAGTCATACCCCCCAGGGCGGGTCGTGACAGTGCCAACCAAGGCCCTTGGCGCCCAAGGGAAGAGAATCAAGGTCGGAAAATAATGATAATCCTTGTTGGGGGGATATAAATGATCGATGGGGAAATAGAGAACAAAATTTGCGAAGGAGAGCGATATCACCGAAGTTCTAACTCTTATGTACCTCCTTTAAAAGCAGAAACACCTGAAGGACAGCCTGGGGTGAGTGATGTAGAAAGCTCAAAGATTGAGGACATGCTGTCCTAGCTGTTGAAGAAAGTAGAATCCACTAACAGCGGGGTTAGAGAGTTAAAAGGGAAGGTGTCTAACCTCACCCAAACCATGAGCTCCCACTCGGCTTAAATAAAAAACCTCTAAGAACAAATGAACCATCTTTCTGCCGAAATGATCCCCCCCATGTAGGGTGCACTTCCTTGTGATAATATCCCAAACCCAAAGAAAGATGGCCATTGCATTGCAATAATGACTAGGAGTGGTAAGGTCTTGAAGGATGCAGGATTGAAGCTTAAGTATGTTGATGCCCTGAAGTCAATTGAGGATGATTTGTTGGATGAGGTGCTAATAGCACCAAAATATTGGTGATGAGGTAGAGATAGATGAGGGAGATGTTGATGTAACTCCCTCGGACAATGTTCATGTGAAGACGGACATAAAGGCTCCTAATATAAAGGATCATGAAGTGAGAGTTCCCCCACAATATCCACAGCGGTTGGCTAAAAAGAAGGAGGATAATCAATTTTAAAATTTTATTGAAATGTTTAGTAAATTATCTATCAACATACTGCTGGTGGATTCTTTGATTCAAATTCCATGATATGTAAATTTTATGAAGGAACTCTTGAAGAAAAAGAAGGTGGTGGATACGGTCACCGATGAAGTGACCCATCATTGTAGTGTTGTTATGACTAGCGACCTTGCTCCAAAAGGTGAAGATCCTGGGCATTCACCATTCCTTGCATAATTGGCTTGTGCATGTTTAATAAATCTTTATATGTCCTTGGTGCTAGTATCAATATTATGCCTCTCATGATAATCAAAAACCTCGGGTTAGGGAGTCCCAGACCTACCTCTATGAGGTTGTTGACGGTGGATAGGTCAATCAAGTGACCCGTTAGAGTGCTAATCAATGTTCTTGTGATGGTGGATAAATTCATACCCCTAGTTGATTTCGTTGTGCTTTATTATGAAATGGACATTGAGGTATCAATCATCTTGGGGCGACCTCTACTAGCAACGGGAAGGGCTTCAATTGATATGGAGCTCGGGGAGCTGATGTTCCAGGTAGGAGGTGACAAGGTCACCTTAAATGTATGTCAGCCTATCAAGCCACCGAATGAGTGCAAGGTCATGGTAGTGCTCGATGGGGGAAGAAGAGCAATATGAGCCTTTGGATGATGAGACTGAAGTGTGAGATGATCCTCCAGAATGTTTAAAATCAAGAAGGTATCCATCGTGCTACGATGTTAACTAAGACACTTCTTGGAAGGTAACCCAAGTATTTTTATCTTGAGTATTTTGATGTTTTGTTGTTTTTGATTTTGTAGGTAACTTGGATACAAAAAAATGGAGAAGAAAAATAGGGCAGGCACGACATTAGACCGGCAAAATGCTGATGCCAACATGCAAAATGCCTTCCTGTCATAGGTAATGAACAGAAAAAGGAGCGAAAGTAGAGGAGACTGGTGAATTACCAATAGAATGTCGATATCAATTTGAATATCGCCGATGAATCACTAGCTCAAAATAGTGCACTTGGATGTTTTGGGGGTGTTCAACGATCCAACAGGCAAACCGCCGGTTCCAACATGTAACTCGTCGGCTAATCGCTGGTAGATGACCAGTGAACTAGAAAGGTTTTAGGCACCATCCTTAGAACTGGAGAACCTTACCGGCAACTTCCGGTTAAGCGCAGGTACAGGTAAGTTCATCTTCTAAATATTCTTGACTGATCCATGGATCGACCCGACCCTCAAATCTAAAAGCACCAGTCAAAACCCCTCTAAATCCCCATGAAACCTTTCTTCCACCTTCCCACTTCCCCATTACACCTTTTTAACTTCCCCATACATCACCTTTCCACCTTTCCATAATTAAACACACCTTTTCACCTACCAATCCCCTTCAGTACTTCTCTCCTATAAAACCCACACTCCATTCCTCATCTTCATCACTACTCACTCTATTCTTAAATATACGAGAGAAAGAACAAGTTGTGTGGAGCTCTTTTGTGCAAACTTTGATCTTTCTCATCTTTGTGATTTCAAATCTATCAGGTACATCATTCTTACTCTGCTTTTAACTATTGATTGGCACAATATGAATTCTTTTGAGTCTGTGAACACCGAAATGCCCCAAATTATGTATACCCATTACCCTCATGATTGTGATAGATGCTACTTTGCTACTATTCTTTCTTAAGTATGTGGGGGTGGTGATATCATATAAATACCCATGTGGGTCTATCCTTTAGTAAAATGCTTTTTCCTTAGTGTGTAGAATTTTAGTTGGGCATGAAGTCTGAGTAACCCTATGTGTGCTTAAAACGCCTAATTTTCCCAATGATAGATGGAGTGACTTCTTTCTTAAGTTTACTTGCTTTGTTGTTGCTATGTTGAGTGGGTGAGTTTTGAATCTGAGTGTTCTGCCATTTTTCTACGTCTGGGAGGAATTTAATTGCAAGGAATCCGCCGGTGAACTGCCCATCAGGCCCAGTGAAACGCCGGATGAAATGCAGGCTAGGGCTTAAGTCTTCAGGCCACTGCCCCAGACCTGCATTATGCCGGCATTCCGTGGTGAAACACCGGTGTCTCACTGGATGACCCCAAAAGTCCCAATGTTCTTCTTTAGTCCGACGGACAACAGGCGATTCACGGATCTCCATCTGCGTTTCGCCGGCACTGCCAGTGCTGTGCATCTCAAAAATTTCACTTGTTTGTAATATAATTATTCTAATTTCTTGCCATAGTTTAGGACAAATATTAGTTTTTACTATCTTTTTTTTATTTCATTTTCTCCTAAACAAAAATACAAAAAGGAAATATGGTTGTTTGGCACTAACATGGTTTTCACATAATATGATTTCATCCAGGAACCCAAGAAAGGGCGAGGCCCCAGATCTTCTTCCACCAAAGGAAAGGGAAAAGCCAAGGCATCCACAGCACCCACCAACTCCCATGAGGCTATCATATTTTGTGTGCCCGACATGAAGGGCCATTATGCTATTTGCAAGAGCCACTCAATCACTATTGAGAAATGGTTTGACTTTGTGGGGCTGCAAGGTAACCTCCCCAATATCACTCCTCAATTTCATGACTTCCAATTTCACACTTTCACCAACCCACTCCCTGATTATTACCCTAGCCTCGTCGCAAAATTCTATGCCTCTTACCAAGCCAGGCAGGAGAGTACGCATCACAAGGGAAAGGTGGATGGATTTCCCTGCTTTCCTTTAGTTATGGTGTGAGGTGTGGAGGTCGAAATCACTCTAGCAACCATAAATTCTCTCTTGTTGGAGGATGAGATTGACACCGGCTCAGAATATATAACCTGAATTGCTGATAAGGAGAAGCAATTCAACTGGATAGCTCTAGTTATTAATATAGATGCACTATTATGGGACACCATGGACAGTGAGATATCTCGCCACGATCTCAAGTTTGAGGCCAAGATGTGGTTGGACTTCATCTTCGGCTGCATCATACCTTTCATGATTGAGCAATAGGACAGTTTAGAGGCAGCTATCCTCATCACCTGCATTATGAAAGGGGTCCCCATGAATTTTGGAGAAATGCTGTGCAAATAAAGAGAAAAGCGAGGCAAGCTGGCACCTCAATTCCATATACGGTGCTCATATCCTAACTATGCCTACAAGTTGGAGTGCTACTATTCCAGATGAAGCCCCAAGCTCCGCCACTAGTGTTATTAATTTTGATTGCAAACCATATGCGGATGAACCTTAGACGAAGAGGAAGCGGCTACAAGATTTTGATGTCCCAAAAGGATCCTTCTCCCATGCTTATGACAAAACCCCACTAGCTGTCGATCGTAATATGCCACACCCAGAGGAATCGAGACAAGCTTTGGGTGAAGGCCCCTCCGAGGAGAACCTCTTGATAATGCTCAAACCATACCTCCTACCAAAGTACGAAGTGGATTTTGTAAATAAAGAACCCAACAAGAGGTTGGGGTCAAACCCAAAGGGAATAGGGAAGAGCTAAACTAAAGCCAGTAAGTGAACTTGTTAGGTAGTTACTCTAAATTGGGGGTTTAAAGAGGAAACAATAATTAAAAGCACAATTAAAATTATGGATAAAATCAAGATATGAAGATAACTAGGGTTTTGTGTTCCCCATGGGTTCATAACTTCTTTGGATATACATATGTGATCATTATCAATTCTTACTTGTAGAACTAATAACTAGGGTTCATTCAAACGACCGTCCAGTCCCTATTGAAAGACTATACTCAATCACCCGACCAGGTCTCATGAGGAATTTCAATTTAACCGTTATTAATATGTCCCAAATTTAACTATCCTGCGACCACTGCTCAAGTTAATACAATGATCATCAAGATCAAGGCTTTGTTGTAATTCTCTTTTCCTAATCTGTACCTCATAGAATTAAGCAATTAAAGAATTCGGGAAAGTCCTAATGTTGTACACCATTAAGAAATGTTTAAGCATGAATAGAATACAATACAAGTGTTTTGCATTGGTTTTGAATCACTTTTATGTAACCCTAGNACAACCCTAGATATGGAGGTTTTAGCCTCTCATAGTTTCAAGATTGTGATTTGTTTGCATAATTAAAGACACAAATCAATACTTATAATTATAATTGAGAGAAAAACATCCTTGAATTAATCAGCAAAATCCTTAAGAACAATATGAATATCAAGAAAAGGTTGATGACAAGTTGAACAACTCAATTCTCATGTCTATATCTCCTTAATTTCATTGCTAATCAGTTCTAATCACTCCTAATTACTTCTCGACTCCTCCCTTATGAAAATAAAACATAAAACATATTTATGAAGACATAAAAAATCCTTTTCCTAAGTTAACAGGGTAAACTTCCATATTTGTTGCCGCTCGTGCCACGATCAAACCTATGACCCATGACAGGCTTGTACAGGTCGTACATGCCTTCTGTAAGTCTGTTGCTTGCTGAAATTTGGCTAAGTGTAGGTCATTTGGTATGACTTGTACCATCTTCCTACGAGTCGTACTGTGCTTTCGTGGTTTAAATATGAAGACTCTGAATTTTTCTGATGTTTGTCACTAGTGCCTTGGTATGACTCGTACCTTGTCATCATGACTCAAACTATAGTCATCCGTACCTAGAGTCAGCCTTTGTGCAATTTTTTCTGATTCTTTCCACGACTTGAAGTTATGACTTGTACAAAGATCATACAACTTGTATTGTGAGTCGTGGGTTGTATCTTTATAAACTCATCCTTCTAAACATTTTCCACGAGTCTTAGTATGATTCGTACCATGAGTGTACGACTCGTACTAAGACTGTCAGTTTGGTTCATTTTCTGCTCTTTTAAGCTTCTTTTGCACAATCTTGTTCCGACAACTATGTTTACCTAAAAAACACAAGAAAAATACCTCATATCTATATAAACACACCTAAGTCCATGCTATTTTCATCAGTTTTGAGCGTCGAAAGTAATGTAAATCCACAACATATCAACACCATCAACTTAATACTTTTGCGTGTCCTCAGGCAAAGAAAAAACTAAAACACGACACTTAACTAGAAAATAAACCTAAGATACTACAGCCAATAATTAAACAAAATTTGCACTTTACATACAACAACTTCTGACCCTTTTCCATGAACCAACATCAGCTAATGTATTATAGGCGACCTCAAAACATAATAAACAGGGATCAAGACATGTCATCTAGCTATCAACAGGCAATCAAGTCATCACCAATGTTTTTCACATAGACCAACGGTAAACGTAAACATAGTCCCTGTACCCTCACAACAAATGAAGTCCCCGCTCATAGATATAATATCAAATATGTATGGGACTAGACAAATGAAACACTCACCCTTACAAAGAAGTTCCAAGTACCATGTTATAGATACCATTGGCTTGCCCTTATTTTCTCTGCTTCGGTTTGTCGGATGGTCAAATTAGGATAACTATAGGACTTGATATGTCTTGTAATGTTGGCTTAGGGCTGGACATGATAAAGATGAGATTTTTTTAAGTGAATATGCCTTCCTTGGAACTACATACATTGGATTCACCTTTCACCTTCTTCACCCTTTATTCTTTCATTCCTTTTCTTCCCTTTTCACCTCTTTTATATACATTTGCATGGGTGTGGTGTATTTTAAACTTTTCCAGCATTTTTATTTTCTCTTGCAATTTCTTTTTCAAGATTCTCAATATTTTTCATCTATTTTATTTTCACCACACCACACCTCATTTCACGTTTTTTTTCTTTTTTCTTTCCCTTTTTCTCGTTCCCACCATTTACCCACCCCTACTCTAGCAACCCTCAACTTAGGCATTTTTCCTATGTTGAGGTTCACGATATCCAAGGAAGGACCAAGGCCAAAATATATTCATTATAAACAAATAGGTACAGTTCATTGGTTAATCAAAGAAAAAAATTGGTCAATTAAGGCTCAAAATTGGGATCAAGGGATTCATGTGATTTTGGTAGGGTTATATAGGCCAAAAGTGAGCTAAACAAAAACGGCCTATGATCATATCCTAACCAACAATCCTTAGCCTATGCAAAGACCAACCAGGCAAGTTCTAGATCTTTTACACAATACTAAACTAAGTACTTCACCTTACTCTCTCACGGCACATGAACTATATTCACCTCACTTGTCTAGTTTACGCATNTTTCCAAATGTGTTTCCAGATGAGCTTCCTGGTATTCCCCTAGCAATACTAAACTAAGTACTTCACCTTACTCTCTCACGGCACATGAACTATATTCACCTCACTTGTCTAGTTTACGCATGGATTAACAAGACTACTCATGTTAATAAACTAGATAACATTAAAAGATTCACAAAAATCATGCATGCAGTCACAAATACAAAGCTAATGCATCAAAATATTTTAAACAGGGTTAATTGTTTTTTCAAACATAAAAACTTGTGCATTTTTATTGGCTGAGTACAACTAAGTTATATTCTAATTTAAAAAAAATCAAAAACTAGAAATAGAAATATAAAAGTACTAAACATTTCGATACTACTAGATAGCATGTTCGAGGGAAAAGAAACACGGCAAGAAAAATCCTTGGATGTATCAAAAATCCCAAAAATAACAAGTACACCCCTCCCTTTTTTGAAAATTTAGCTTCGTCACTGAAGCATGAGATAGAAGAACATTTGGAAGGGAACATACCTGTGGCTATTCATACTTTGCCTTGTGGAGGAGGCCCCTCTATTGTAACTATGGCGCTATCGGTTTCGGCGCACTCCTTAAAGTATCAACAGGGGAAGTGTTCACCCCCTCAGTAGTCTTGTCTACTTCAACAGCCTCAGTGTGAACCGGGGCTTAATCGGGCTGAGGTATGGTGGAGCTACCCGCTCCTCTAGCTTTCTCCTGCAGCTCTGACATATGTGAGTCATGAGTCTGCAGGCTCTCTGCTCTGGCCAACTTACATTCTCTCCTCTCTTTGTTCCTCTTCTTCCTCTGACTTTCCTCTTCATCATCCTCAGCAGCTCTCTTTTTTCCCTTGTCTCCAGCAGCTACCGTCGGCTCCCAGTAATTCACCAAATCAATCTCCTCATCAAATTCTGCATCTTAGTATGGAAGGGTGGGAGCTTCTATAACTGTCGGTTTTCATGATGACAACTCGACTACTTGACTCCAAAGAGCCCCCAACTCTGCATGGAGACTGCTGGTGTCTCCCTGCTCCACCATCCGTACATTGAATCGGCTCTCAAATCCATCTAGGAGAGCATGTAGCGCCTGAGCTGCTGTATCTATCTCTGACTTGACCCATGGCTTTACATGTTCCATCATGGCCTAAATATTTCGCTCTGCCATGGTCAACCGCTTATACAGCTTCTAAAGGAAGTCTTGTGACACCAAAACATGTCCTGATAGAGTCTGAGTTTGCAAGCTATGTGGTGGTTTGGTAGATATGCTAGGAGCTGCCTCCGAATTACCGACATATGTAGCCGGTGTCTCTCTCTTCTCCTACGTAATAGGGGCATTCACCTGTGCGCCTCCTTCTGGCTCAGCCAATGGAATATCTTTGGGAAGTCGTGCACGACTTATTGAGTTCATCTCATCTAGAATAAGCCCTATGTCTGCTATCCTCTGGCCTCCAATCAGCCGCTCCTCACCCTATCTTATTGGAACCTCTGCCTCTGTACATAGCCTGAATACAAGACTTGGGAATGGGATGGTAGTTCTTACTCCCATTGCCCGGTCTCGTACCTCATCTACAATGATCCTCGGGATGTGGATTGGATAGCGGCACATGAGGCATGCCACCAAAGTTGCCCTATCAGCATTGAGGGTATTGTCATTGACGGTGGGTGCTAGTCGGTGGCATACTAGTGTCTAGCAAGCCTTGGCAACAAAATTCAACGAACGCTTGGTAACCTTCTTTCCTCCAGCAACCCAATCAACTCCCTCTTTGTCCTCTACTAAGACACCCGCCAACCATTGTAACTAGCTTTAGCGTTCCACAAAACCTAACTGCCGAAGTTGTTTAAACGCCTCCACTCTGTACTCATTCTTTGGCATAGCTCATGGAGGTATGAACTATGGCCCATACAAAACCCAAGAGATGGTGCACTCGGATATGTCTTCCTCTCTTCCTCGGACCAACATACTCTTGAGTCCGCACTGGTCTTTTATTTTCTGCACCTCCTTCGCCTTTGCTCTAAGGTAGCCAAGTAGTTGGCATAAAACTCCTAGACTATTTCTACTGTATATTGGGCTGGAGTCTTTGCCATCCACTCAAGACCATAGAAGTTTAAGATCCGCTTTATCTCCTCCATTTTATTCAGTGAGTTAGTGAGGATTCGTGGTTCTTCTTTAATGCTCCGCCTCAGCTTGTTTTTGGCGGTGAGAGAATGTCATGTTCATATATTTCTCTAGCTCCCGACACTCTCCACCGGACTGTGCGGTTCTTTTTGGGTGGGGTCTGTTCTTGTGAAGCATCTGGGGCCTCCTCTCTGATTCATCACTAGCACTTGCTTCCTTGGACCCTTCTTTTGCATTTGAGTTGTTTCCCAACTCCTGATCATCTCCTCTAGATCCCTCCTCATACTGGGGAGCTTGGGCAGATGTGGCAGTGGCTACTTCAGCTTGTGTTGTTGGTTTTGCCTTGTGGTTCTAGTTCAGTTTGTGTCTGAAGTATCAATCTTGTAGTCCTCAACCGAACCACTAGGGAAGTTTCCTTCTTCCCCGGCCTCGGACTCAAATGTTTCATCAATTAATGTTCGCCCGGCTGTTGCTTTGGATGCCTTTCACTTCTGTGTCATTGTACCTATGGAGAAAAGAGTTAGATTTCATATTTGAGAAAGAAGAATTAAAAGAGAAAGTTTCAGATTCTCAGCACGGGTCGACAGTACGAATCGTACCAAAAGAGTACGACTCGTATGAAAACCCAGCAATCCCTAATGTATGTTATGGCTCATATGTATGATTGGTACCATGAAAGTATGACTCGTACCCTAAGTCGTCTGATGAAGCTTCAGTTATGGTATCTTCTATAATTTTCTACGACTCATGCAATGACCCGTAAGTCGATTCCACGAATCATAGGAAGGATTTTTCTATTGGACTTTGTTCAGTTCTTTGGTATGAATACTCAGTATGAGTCATAGTGCCAAACTACGACCCATACCGTGTTTCATACCACTTTCAGGCCTTAGTCGATTTTTGTTTAGCTTGCAGGGGTTCTCTTTTTCACAATTTGGGTACTAAGATTTACCTTAGATCTAGGCAT